>CAMZMU010000052.1:36104304-36341620 GCA_947311845.1 Poa pratensis | reverse complement strand
TGTATGAAATTTGGCTAACCTGATTCATATCATTATAGGTGCCTGATGTTTTTGTCAGGATAGTACAGAAGCCTAATAACTTGCATCTTTCCAGCTACTCAGAAACATCAACCAAGGATGTAAGTTTTTCTTACCTTAGTGTGTCAATCGGCTCTCAAGTTATCCTGCATGCTTAAACATAAAGTTATTCTTCAAACAGGGCCTAACAATTACATGTTCAAAAAGGGGTGGCGATGTACGTATACCCAGTCACTCCAAGTGGCTGCAAACAGTTCCGAAGAATCCTGATGCTATAATGTTCAAATTTGTTCCTGTCACCTCCCTTCTTACTGGTATTCCTGGTAGTGGTTACCTCAGCCATGCCATCAATTTATATCTTCGCTGTAAGTCCCAGACAATATTGTTTCGTGAACTTTGTTGCATTATGACTTACAAACTTCGATTGTCACCCTGTAATTGTTTTTCTCAGAGTAACTGCATTGTTAACTTTCATTAAAGATCTTGTCAATAGTTATAAAGTTCATTCATCTCTCAGATAAACCTGATCTTCACGAATTACAACATTTCTTGGAGTTTCAAGTCCCTCTACAATGGGCACCTATGTTCAATGAGCTTGTCCTTGGGCCTCAAAAGAGAAAAGGCTCCTACCCTTCATTGCAGTTCAGATTCCTTGGCCCCATACTTCGAGTTAGCACTTCTCAGGTACCAGCTTGTTTATTTACGTTGTAGGTTTGTTCAGGAAGAGTCTTAATAGATCCAGTTATCTGTAGAGTTTTAACTAAAGTGAGGCTTCCATCTATTGTTCCAGGTATCAAGCGCCCAGAAGCCTATAGTCGGCCTTCGGTTATATCTTGAAGGTAGGAAGTGCAATCGGTTGGCCATCCATGTCCAGCACCTCTCTAGTGTCCCAAGCATGCTTGGAGACTCGATGGCATCTTCGATATCGGAATGGCGTGAGTCCCAAGACACTGACCCTGGGTACATTGAGGCCATCCACTGGAATAGTTACTCATGCATTGCTACATCTGCTGTCAAGTATAACCCCGAGTGGAGTAAGAGAGTTTCTGGTGGAGTTTTCATCGTCACTGGTGCCCAGCTCTTCACAAAGGGAACCTGGACAAGGAAGGTTCTCCATCTGCGGCTCCTCTACACGCACATCCCAAACTGCACCATACACAAATCCGAGTGGACCCAAGCACCAGCAGCATCTCAAAAGGGAAGCTTCCTTACATCGATAAGTACAACCCTAAGCTCTCCTTTCACGAACCGCATTGCGCAGCCTGCCCAGAAACATGAGCCAGCACAGCTGAATTCAGGTGTTTACCCTGACGGCCCGCCCGTCCCACTTCACTCGAGAAAGCTCCTGAAGTTCGTTGACATGTCGGAGGTGGTGAAGGGGCCGCATGATGTTCCTGGCCACTGGCTCGTGACTGCTGCCAAACTTGTGAAGGAAGGGGGAAAGATTGGATTGCATGTTAAGTTTGCCTTGCTCAATTATGATGATAGAGAGCCATTTCATGAAAAAACATCACGGGCTGATCACTGTGAATATATACCAAGTCTGTGTTGATCTGTGTAGTTGTCATGAATTTGGAAGCCGCTAGGATAAGAAACTGTTACCGATTTTTTGGCCTATAGAAATGTATAGAGGGAACAGACAATAAACAAATGAATAATGTATTGACGTTGAATATATAAACAATTTAGCATATGATTTAAGACATGAAAACATGAAACAATTCATGACTGAAATAATAATTATTATTTTTTGGTACTTTCCTGACCTGTAGTCCACTTTTGTCTGTCTTCATCCTATCATTTTTCATCCGTCTGGCTTCTTTGTTCCCTCGGGTCATTGTTTTTATCATATTCATACGCAGATTCTGTAGTCCCCTCGCTGGGACTACGTCTTCTACTTTGAGGTGTATCTGGGACGTGTTTGGTTAGCTGTATGCACCTTGCCCCGACCCGCTTGGGTGTAAATTTTTCCCAATTAGTCGCTTAGAGCATCTCCACCGGGTCTCCACCGGGGGCCTCCAAACGACCCTCAAAGGCTCTTTGTGGGGCTGAACACGAAAAACCGCCACCAGCGGCACCCCCAAAGCCTCGCCCCGAGCGATTTTGTGTCCGGCATCTCAATAGGGACTCCAAGTTGGGTGCCGGACATTGCCGCGGGTATGGCCCTGACAGCAATGGCCCGCCCGTCATACACACAACGCCCCGCGTCCAATTCCCCTTCCTCTACATTGCCGCTCCAGCGCCAAAATTCGCAATCTTCCCTCAATTTCCCAAAGCCTCGCGCCGCCGCCGCGACCTCCTCGCTTTCCGCCACCATGCCGCCCAAGGCCGTCGACCTCGCGAAACCCAAGGGACGCAAGCCGCCGTCATCGGCGCAGCCGAAGAAGAAGCAGTTGAAGCGGGAGCCACAGGATCTTCCGTTGTCGGCGGCCAATCCTGCGATGAGCCAGGCCCAGCTCCGCGCCGCCGCTTCCCAGCTTCGGCAACAACGACGAGTCAAGGCGAAGGACAAGTCCCCTGATCTGTCGTCGTCGCCGAACGACAACGCCGCCGAGATGTTGATCGCCATGAGCCAAAGCATCTCTAGCCCAACATCCGTCGGCGGGTTTGTCGGGTCGCCGTCTGTCCCGGTCTTCTTCGACGGCACCTCCGGCTACCCGTCGCAGGTGTCGCGCCTTTCCCCCGAAGAGCCAACCCTCGATCTGAACGCCGCGCCGCTGTTCAGCGAATCGCCGGCGTTGCGGCGGACACCTACCACGAGCCAAGAAGCGACTGCTTCCCATGGCCTTTTCTTCGGCGACCAACTCGGCCATGTGAGTGCTATTTATAATCTTGATCTCCCTCATTTATTGTGTTCCCCGGCCGATTGTTTGTTGAGCGCAGTTATTGCGAGCGGTCGGATGCAAATTGTTGTATTGTGCATTAATTGCCGAGGATGCAAATTGTGGTTTTTGCTGGGTAGGACGCTGGCGCCTCGTTCATGACTTCAATCATCGACGACGGTAGTACCTTCCCAGCCTACGCCGCCGTTGGTGCCTACGCCGAGACAGATCAGTTCGCCCAGGGCGACGAAGGGGATGCCGACTAGGGCCAGGGCCAGGAAGGGGATGCCGGCCGCCAGGGCCTGGAAGGGGAGGTCAAAGAAGAAGAGGATGGCGATGAAGAGGATGGCGTCCGGAGGCCGGGAAACAGAGGCCCGACTTGGTCCAAGGTGGAGGACGTCTTGTTGGCCGAGGCGTGGATGAACGTGAGCATGGATGGCAAGAAGGGCGCCAACCAAAGGAAGAACGCCTATTGGTTACGCGTGCACAAGGACTACACCGAAAGAAGGTCGTATCCTCCTCATGAAGATTTGCCCAACCGCAATGCCAAATCGGTTGAGAGTCGTTGGGGCGTCATCTCGTGGCTCACTACCAAGTTTCACGTTTACAATGAGCAAATCTTGATGAGGGACGAGAGTAGCAAGAACGATGCCGACAAGGTGCCGATCATCTTAACTTGTTACCCATCATGTTTACATGCATACTTGACTTGGCCTTTGTTTGTGTAGCTCAAAGACGCCAAGTACTTGTACCTTGACTTGGAGTCGGATGGCAAGAAGCCATACAAGTTCATGCATGTTTGGGAGGTGGTTAAAGGTTGTCCGAAGTGGAAGAGCCATATAAAAGACCAAGGCATGTTTGGGAGGTGGTTAAAGGTTGTCCGAAGTGGAAGAGCCATATAAAAGACCAAGGCACCGCCGAGGGAGATGAAAGAAAGCTGCCGGCTGCTACCGCCGAGTGTCCCGAGATGGGAGTGAAGGCGTGCAAGGTGGCCGCCAGGGCTGGCAAGAAGCCAGGGGCCTCGGGCGCCGCAGGCAGCATTCAAGAGTCGGTGAAGCTGTACGTTGCCGAGGTGGCCGCGGCGACTGTCGAGAAGAAGAAGCTACAAGCCAAGTCCGACGAGAAGTGGAAGCTCTACTTCAAGATGCAGGAGGCCAAGCTCAAGTACCAAGAGAAGAAGGAGGAGCGTCTGTACATGGCCACGAACACGACCGGCATGAGCCCCAAGCAGAAGGCCTACTTCGTGGCCGAACGGAGGCACATTCAGGATGAGAAGGAGGCCGAAGCGGCGGGGCTCGCGGAATCCGGAGAGGAAGGCGAGGACGGCGACGACGACGAAGAAGTCGACGAGGAGGCCGCCGCGCGATCGGCATGAACCATTGCGCCAGGGAGGCTCCCTTTTGATGGCCGGCCTTGGAGACTTGTTCTCCGGCGCGGTCGGTCGTTTTTTGATGGCCGGCGTTGGAGATTGTTCTCCGGCGCGGTCGAAACTATGCCAAGTCTCTGACTTGTTCTCCGGCGCGGCAACACTATTTGATTGCCGGCATCATTTGAGACATTTTTATTAATGCATGCACCGTCGTCCTGTTCCTCATTTGTGTTGTTCATCGGCGGCGACCACGACATGCCCGCAAGGTGTTCGGCAGTTCGCTCAAATGTTGGGCGCGTTTGGGGGGTGGGCCTTGGGGAGTGCCGCTGTGGGCGGCCTCCAAATGTTGGTCGGACACATGTCCGGCACCCCCAAAGGAGGCCCAATTGGGGGGTGCCGGACACCGATTTAGAGGCCCCGGTGGAAATGCTCTTAGAGCATCTCCACCAGGGGCCTCCAAACGACCCCCCAAAGGCCCTTTGGGGGCCGGACACCAAAAACCGCCACCAGCGACACCCCCCAAAGGCTCGCCCCGAGCAATTTTATGTCCGGCACCCCCAATAGGGCCGGCCCTATTGGGGGTGCCGGACATTGCCGCGGGCATGACCCTGACTGCAATGGCCCGCCCGTCATACACACAACGCGTTGCGCCCAATTCCCCTTCATCTACATTGCCGCCCCCGGCGCCAAAATTCGCAATCTTCCCTCCATTTCTCAAACCCTCGCGCCGCCGCCGCGACCTCCTCGCCTTCCGCCACCATGCCGCCCAAGGCTGTCGGCCTCTCGAAACCCAAGGGACGCAAGCTGCCGTCATCGGCGCAGCCGAAGAAGAAGCAGATGAAGCGGGAGCCGCAGGATCTTCCGTTGCCGGCGGCCAGTCCTACGATGAGCCAGGCCCAGCTACGCGCCGCCGCTTCCCACCTTCGGTAACAACGACGAGTCAAGGCGAAGGACAAGTCGGTGGCTGATATGTCGTCGCCGAACGACAACGCCGCCGAGATGTTGATCGCCATGAGCCAAAGCAGCTCTAGCCCAGCATCTGTCGGCGGGTTTGTCGGGTCGTCGTCTGTCCCGGCCTTCTTCGACGACACCTCCGGCTACCCATCGCAGGTGTCGCGACTCTCCCCCGAAGAGCCGACCCTCGATCTGAACGTCGTGCCACTGTTCAGCGAATCGTCGGCGTTGGGCGGACAACTGCCACGAGCCAAGACACGACTGCTTCCCGCGGCCTTCTCTTCGGCGACCAACTCGGCCATGTGAGTGTTATTTATAATCCTGATCACCCCTCATTTATTGTGTTCCCTGGCCGATTTTTTGTTGGGCGCAGTTATTGCGAGCGGCCGGATGCAAATTGTTGTATTGTGCATTAATTGCCGAGGATGCAAATTGTGGTTTTTGCTGGGTAGGACGCTGGCGCCTCGGTCATGACTGCAATCATCGACGACGGTAGTGCCTACGCCGAGACAGATCAGTTCGGCCAGGGCGAAGAAGGGGGCCAGGAAGGGGATGCCAGCCAGGGCCTGGAAGGGGAGGTCGAAGAAGAAGAGGATGGCAATGAAGAGGATGGCGTCCGGAGGCCGGGAAACAGAGGCCCGACTTGGTCCGAGGAGGAGGACGTTTTGTTGGCCGAGTCGTGGATGAACGTGAGCATGTGCGGCTTGAAGGGCGCCAACCAAAGGAAGAAGGCCTATTGGATACACGTGCACAAGGACTACACCGAAAGAAGGTCGTATCCTCCTCATGAAGATTTGCCTAACCGCAATGCCAAATCGGTTGAGAGTCGTTGGGGCGTCATCTCGGCTTTCACTACCAAGTTTCACGTTTGCAATGAGAAAATCTTGCTTAGAGACGAGAGTGGCAAGAACGATGCCAACAAGGTTAGTCGGTCATCTTAACTTGTAACCCATCATATTTACATGCATACTTGACTTGGCCTTTGTTTGCGTAGCTGAAAGACACCAAGTACATGTATCTTGACTTGGAGATGGATGGCAAGAAGCCATACAAGTTCATGCATGTTTGTGAGGTGGTTAAAGGTTGCCCGAAGTGGAAGAGTCATATAAAAGACCAAGGCACCGCCGAGGGAGATGAAAGAAAGCTGCCGGCTGCTAGCGCCGAGCGTCCCGGGATGGGAGTAAAGGCGTGCAAGGCGGCCGCCAGGGCTGGCAAGAAGCCAGGGGCCTCGGGCGCCGCAGGCAGCATCCAAGAGTCGGTGAAGCTATACGTTGCCGAGGTGGCCGCGGCGACTGTCGAGAAGAAGAAGCTACAAGCAAAGTCCGACGAGAAGTGAAAGCTCTACTTCAAGATGAGGCGGACCAAGCTCAAGAACCAAGAGAAGAAGGTGGAGCGTCTGTTCATGGCCACGAACACGACCGGCTTGAGCCCCAACCAGAAGGCCTACTTCGTGGCCGAACGGAGGCGCATTCAGGCTGAGAAGGCGACAGCCGAAGCGGCGGGGCTCAAGGAATTTGGAGAGGAAGCACTGCCCACGTTGTTGCATAGCACGGAGTTTAAAGCAGTGATTAGCCAGGCCCTGTCGGCTAGTTCGACCGTTTATGCGTGGTCATTCCTTAGCGAGTTCCGCATGCCACACTCTCGCACGCGTTGGGAAGCGCGTGGAGACAAGATGGTTTGGCATAACTTCCTACTCCCCTCACCGCCCACTCCACCGTCCTCTCTGATTCCATGGTCGACGTTCTTCCTCCCCCGTCCCACTGCAGTGGCCATTCCAGCAGCCACACCCCCGCCGCTCACCAGAAGTGAGTTGATGTGCTCATCGCCCAGGCGTCGATCGATTAGGCGAAGATGCTTAAACCACCGTCGCCAGTATGTGTCGACCGTCCCCGGGCTCTGGCGGCCGCATTGGCTGCTGCGCCGGCGCCATCGCCAGCTAGAAAAGCAGTGGTGCCACCATCGGCAGTTGTGGCTTCCTCTTCGAGGCCGCCGCGCAAGGATGGAAAGATGTTGCCGCCAGCATCATCTTCGAGAAAGGCTGTGCAAGCTTCTTATTTGACACGTGCGGGAGGACCCATCCTGTCTTTAAAAGGAAAAAAGGTTAAACACACAAAGAAATGGGCAAGACTGTGCTGTAAATTAGTAATTTATTTATTCCATGAAGCACAACCGTAGCTTCAGCAGATGAGCCTCCTGTTGAGTGCCTCAGGGGCCAGGGCCATGGTTTGGTCGCAAATTAGATGCATCATCTTGCTAGAGTCTAGAGAGAGGCCGTGGCAAGGGGAAGCTAGAAGCATTGACTTACTAAGAAATCAGGGGCTAAGAAATCGGGGGCAAAAGCAACCACATCGCAAAAAGTCTGAAAAGAATACAGACCGAGGGAGCACCTCGGCGGGTCGCAGGCCATGTAGAGGTCGCACATCTCAGGGTCAACCATAATGAAGTAGTCCTCATCCTCTGGCTTTGGCCACAATCCACATCCAGCCAGGGCATCCTCCTCGTCGTGGCTGTCGCCCCTGCCAAATCCACATCGCCCAGCCGCCCAGGGCATCCTCATGGTCGTGGCTGCAGGCTGATGCCGCGGCCGAACTCGCATCTGCCTCTGCGCAGGCAGGGAGGGCTCTCTCTCGTTCGGTAGTGTACGAGAAACGAACAGGTAATATAGGACTACGGGTCGATTTCTATATTTCTTAGGGGGTTTTGTGCAAAACAGCCGAAGCGGTACTGCGGTGGCAGAGCATGTAATATTTCCTGACTCAGTCTACCTGCGTAGGGGTAGAACCGGAAATTAGAAAATAACGTACTATCACCTGAAGCCATATTATATAGTAGAGAAGAGATGTGTCATTTTGGTCTAAATGGGTCAGCGAGTTTTTTATTTATAACAATGGGTCAGCGAGTTGAGATGCCCTTAAATGCGGTGATTTGGCCGGTTGAAGACGCGTTCGAATTGCCCTTTGAGCAGCAAAATAGTAACTTCGTCGCTATGTGGCTACTTCTTCTGCCAACCACACCTGCGCCTCCCCGCTTTCTCTCGCCACGTTCTCCACGACTGCCGCCCGCCAGCCTTTGGCTCGCCGTCGGGGCCGCCTCGCTTCGCAGCGCCCGTACCACCTCCGGCGTCCGCCCCAACCTAACAGACTCGAGCAGGTAACCGCCCCCACTTCTCGATCTGAAATTTGCATCTCGGTAATTGATTGATGGTTGCATTTAGCCTCCGAGTTATACATCTCGAAATTCTTGTCCAAAATGCCTGCCGTTTTTCCTTCACTACTTTTCGGCGCAACATACTCCCGTGATTTTTGCCCTCTCTACCTTCTTTTCTTCCATCATTAAGGTTTTGAAGGATCGGGAATTTTTTGTTTGTCCAAGGCAAACTCCCACTTCCCCTTTTCATTCAGGAAAAATGGTAATTACCTTTCATTTGGAGCACTGCGATTTTCGTTTTGGAGCTAGATTAGCTTCCGTTCTCCCTGTTACGAGTGTTTTTTTCTCGAGATTTCTGCCGTGTTTAGGGGATTTGTTGAAGAAAGCACGTCCCAAAAGAGTATGCTGCTCCAGCGAGGTTTCTTTTTCTATCTGACTTTTGTGCCCCCTAGCTTGTACATGGACACGAATGTGTCATGTCCTCACCCCGATCGGATCTGAGATAGAGAAAGTGAAGGGGAAGAACAGACAACGCAGAAGCAGAGAGGGAGAAGGTGAGAGCGTGGAGAAGAAGAAAGGAATCGAGATTCTTTTCACTAGATAATACCCTGCGGCGTTGCTGCGGAATTGGATGCACATGATATAAAGCATTTTTAGTACATCCTCGGTTCCACAATATACAGCTAGCCAAAACGGCTTATATTGTGGAACAGAGGGAACAGTCATTGGACACAAATTGGTTAATAATATCAAAGAGAGAGAACCCGATGCATGCATGCTTAAGGAGGATACAATAGGCTGCTTGGCGATACTTGGTTCGGAAAAGAATTTCCAGTGTCGAATTTGTACAATCTAGGTGTATTGCTGGATTATACTCTTGCAATTCGAAATCAACCCCTTGTTGTCAACAAAATATTGATGAATGTGTATGTCATAAGATCAATGTGATACGAAGTACAGTCCCATAGATCAAATAAAACATTAGTTACATAAAAGAAATACACTGCTTGTTATGCATATCATCCAGCACCTCAATCGTCAGCACTGTCGTGGTTTTTAGGACCGGCAATAGATTTGTAGGTTGGTATGAGGCCAAGATCTTGATGGGTGAACTACAATGACACAAAGATGCAGGTCTGGGCCTTCAGAAAGATACCCGGTAAAGACCCTATTCCTGTGGTGTGGGTGGATTTGGGTAGGATATCCTACGATCCTCTCAGGAATGGAAGAACAAAGGGACTCGAGATCCTTATGAGTTTGAATGTGTGGTCTAGAGTGTATCTCTTGCCTTCTGGAGGAGAAGGCCTATTTATAGTCGCTGGGTGGGCTGCTCCCCCAAGCCTTATAGACGTGGTATTGTAATGCGCATGATTCAACATGTGAACGAGTAACTATAGATCCAATCAGAATCTCTTAACAGCAACCAAATATTCCAAGATCGAGCCTCGTACATGTAAGGGAGTTGGTTGTCGAAGGCTCGCCGTCGCCATGACAACTGATTTTAGCAAGCTCCGTGTAAAAACAGGAGCTCGAGCAACATCAAATAAATGGAATTAGAGGGTTAGAGTGTTGTCGCAGCCTTCGTCATTAGGGGGTGGATTGAAACTGGGAAGAGGAAGGTGGATGTGGCATCTGAATGAAATGGGGAGGTGAAGGGATTAGGAAACCATCAGGAAGAAAAAGAAAGGTCCTGAACTTTCAGTTACTAAATTGATGGGGATGTTTGGAGACTTGGGGGAGGAAAAGGCAAAGGAGCGCTATATATGAAAATTTTGTTTTACGCCAAGAACAGTGGGGAAGGCCCCCACTGCGCTATGTATGAGGATTGACCCCTCTGAGCAAGCGTTAGATCAACCAAAGTGACGATGATTTGTTGCAAGAATTCAAGAAATATATAAATATAACTATTATGACGTGGCAGCCTGCATGCCTGGAAAATAAGTTAGTGTGCTGACGTGGAATGTTGGCTGAGGTGGCTAGATTGCATGTTGAGAAAAATATTGTACAGTGGGGGGTGATCTACTTAGTTACATCTTACATAGGATTCTGCATGTTGAGAGAAATATAGCAGTGGGCATTATCTAAGTTATATAGGATCCACTAATTGTTTATTCACATGGATTACAATGGCTAATAACATCACCGCACTTCACACACACATGGCTCACCGCCATAACAGCTCTCACACGCATCTAATGCTTTGTCCTCACCCCACCTGTCAGGTAGTTGCTAGCCCGCATCATTGACAACTGCTTCCCTTGCTTTCCTTTCCTGTTGTCGGACGCCATTGTTGGCCGTCATGACAACATGCCATGAAATATACTTGCCTTGTGCTATAGGTATTAGTGCATCATCAATGCATTGAATGGCCGTATCAACAGATAGCGCTAAAGGGACGGCTGAGTTAGTACACTGTCATTTCCGATCTGGAGTGCCATGCGATAGTTCGTCTTGCATATAAAAACTCGAGCCCAGGAATTAAGAAATGGTAATCTAAACAGAGGAAATATAAACACGTTCATGAGTACAACATCCTTGTTCTCTAAATCATCGCGGCACTGTTAAAGGTAAATTAGGAAGAGAGGAGTGAGTACACTCTATGCATGGTGTTAAGCTGCTAAGATGTCTGAAGGTGTGTTTCCATGATATAGCATATGGAAACTTTTATTTTCGGTTAAATGGAAGGTTCCTGTATTATTTTGCTAGTAACTAGTATTGGAGCAATGTTTGAACGCTTTTTTTCCCCTGTAGATCAGCCGCAACAAGCTATTCTTTTTCTGTCAAAGATGGTTGAATTGAATCTAATCTGGAAAGTGCTCATAGTAAACACTAAAACAAAACACGCTAAAGTTTGGGGGCAGGTGTTGGAGGAGCAAAGAGAAACGAACAAAAGCAAAGGCATAGCTCATTTGATTAGTTAGTCTCTGTGATCGATTACTTCTCTTATGGAACATGTTGTTGCATAAAGTAGCAGGGCCATTATTGCTGCTTAAAGTGGCATGGTACATGTTTTTGTTTCCCAAAGTCCGATGGTACAGTTTGTGTCGCAATAAAGCATGTATTAAGCCATTAGCGGCAATCTACCTTAGAGAGTTTTATCATGGTGGCCCTCTTCCTCTATCATGCCTTGTAATTCTCACTTCATTTATGAATAGTGAGATACAACTGTACCTCTATTGTCGTCCACCAATTGAAGAAGATTTTTCATGATTTATTTTATCTTGTATCCTATTCTCCTGAAAACGCGAATGATCTGCATCTAGTTACAATCTTGTTTGTTCTTGTGATGCATCTTCTCGTACATTTGAGGGTTTTCCATATTGGCTTCACGATAGTTATCTTGCATGACCTTCCCCAGAACACAAATCAAGTTTTGTCTCATTATTTCCATTTAGTTAACATTATGAGTATGTACTATGTGAGTCATCAGTCAAATATTCTCGTGTTGTTTTTGTGTTATATATTAATCATTATGCATAGGTCTCTTTATGGGAATGTTTGATATTGTCTTTCAATCTTTCTTTTGCTTGCACGGGTTTGAGCTGGAGGAACTGAAGTATTCTGTCTTTTCCATATCAGTTTTAGCACGGCAATAAAGAGAAGCGTCTCTCCCGAGGGAAATCGTGATTTCACACCAGGTTATTATCAGACTCCCACTTTGACTGTTGAACTAAAGAAATTCAAGATTGGTTCTATTCTCGAGAAAAAAACACTCGTAACAGGGAGAACGGAAGCTAATCTAGCTCCAAAACATAGCTTTTTTTGCAAATCAAACATAGCTTTTTTTGATATCAACCAATTCTCAGTTTCTTCCATTTTCTCTCTTAGTGCAAGGGTCGGTTCTTGGGAGTTCAAGCAAAAGCATCCTAAGGTTAAGGGCACGTTTGGTTCCTTGGCAAACTCGGTTATAGCCTCGTTGGGCAAGGTTAGGCGTTTGGTACCGTCTAGATAGTCTCGCTTTTGGGGGCAGCTAGCCTCGCCAGGCCAGAAAAACATCGCTCGCACGGGAGAGCCGATTTGGCTCGCCCTCGACGGCAAAACCGCGAGGCGCGAAAAGAAGCCACAACAAATCTATCGGGACGAACGCGTTCACACCAGATTCCCTATTTTCGTTCTACACATCGATCTATTTCGCTGGTTCTTTCTCTTTCTTAACAAGATCTCTTGGAAACACGCAGCAATCATTCTAGCAGAGTTGCCGTTCCTTTCTATCAAGGCATGCAGCTGGGTACGACCTCCAGATCTGGTATCAGAAAGAATTCGCAGTTCATGCTTCCGCTTTTTATCTTTCCCCTTTCTGTATACTAGGCTACTGGCTACCTAGATAATCATGAGTTGCACTTTCTAATCACGATTTTGAGTAGGAGTAGTAATAACTAGTGCAATACGGACTATATTAGATTAGATACAAAACGAATTTCCACTTGTGTACGTGCATGCGTATGTACTAGTTTATCCTGAGTTTGTCCGTTGATCCATGAGCTTAGCCCAGAAGCAACGACACAACCAAATAACTAGCCTCACTCTCGCGAGCAAAAGCTACACAACCAAACGCATAGAGGACGCATGCTCAGCATAGCCGAGCTAAGCTAGCTGGGCTAAGCTCAGCTATGCCCATCTGAGCTATGCAACCAAACGTACCCTAAGTTTCTATTGAGCAAGGAACACTGAAAACTTCTATGCTGGTTCACTATATGCAATTCCTCTTCATTTCCTTTTCTTACCTTTTCTTATTATTTTTTGGACAGCAGGAATTGGTCCTTGGGTTATTTCAGTTCTGAGAAAATATCCCACCAAATATGGTGGCCTCTCTAGACAACGTGAGAGGCTTGACTTTAGCTATGTCATCTAGTGCATTCATCGGTTCAAGCTTTGTAATCAAGAAAATCGGGCTGAAGAAGGCTGGGGATTCTGGGGTAAGAGCAGGTTGTGCCTCTTCTTACAACTACTTAACCAGACTAGCCCTTAGTTGCATAGCAAGTGAATCTTCAAATGCTTCTGAGATTTATAGAATATTAATGATCTATTGGATATATGTTTATTACCATTTATATAGTATAACTCCTTGATAATTTTGATTTCTTACGTTGATGCACTGTAGGTTCTGGAGGTCATTCATACTTGTATGAGCCATTATGGTGGCTGGGAATGATCACTAGTAAGTGTGGTTTGGGATAGCGCACTTGAGGCATTTAACATTGCCAATACTTCAAGTTAGCTATAGTTACAAACTGTAGGGCAACTACAGTTCTGCTTAACTTCTTCGCATGTGCTTGTGTAGATTAATTTCGAGCAACCGGCAGGAGTGCTGCTTTTAAGAAAAGATTAATATTTACAAATATATGTGCCTGTTTTTGGGCGAAACATGCACCCCGCACCCCACCCCACCACAAAGCTACAAAAGCTTACTAATCGTGGACATGTGCTACACCGTGGGAAGACAAGCCAAAAGCTAGTTTTCTGAGTTGCTTGTTTAGATTTTGTAGCGTACATGCTTTGGAACTGGTTCTTCATAACTAAGTTAGGTCACACAACTTCAGTAAATTAAAGTTTCAATACTGGATATTTTCAAAGTCTTGTATGAACTCCCAATACCACAGAGGTACTAGTAGAACTTGCTCAACCATTTGTACTTCTATACTGTTCTGATGGAGAACACACTATGCAAGTTATGTTAGTTTGACCGGCACGGATAAGAACTTACAAAGCCTCTCCTCTTTATTTCTAAAAAGGTTTATCTGATTGGTTTTAACTTATCGGCTATCTTATTTATGTCATGGGCACACACATTCCGACAACCTCCCTTTTAAAGTCACTGCATACTTGGATCCAGTAAACACCTAAAACCTACAAGGACCAAATCGGCAGACCTGATGGCTGGCTACGAGCCACTAATTGCGCAGGGAGGACGTATATTATTCAACGTTATGTAGAACTTTTATCCTTTAGTCAATCGTTAACTGAAACGGCTGGCAATTCATATGTCTTGCAAGTCTAGATGACTAGATCACTTCAGATATTTATTATTTTCTGTTTGCCTTCATTATTTTCATTTTCAGCTTAAAGAGTGTAGAAAAAGAACCTCGCAGATATAAGTGAAGTTTCGTGTGCAGCAACATTCATAACGATGAAATGGAAGCAGAAACAGTGTTGATGTTCATCTTGCTTTACCTTGCAGTGATCCTGGGCGAGATAGCAAACTTTGCAGCATACGCATTTGCCCCTGCCATACTTGTTACTCCTCTAGGAGCCCTCAGCATTATATTTAGGTAGCAGCTATACTATTTGCTTAAATTTACCTATTTAACATGCTATATGTTTATTTTTAATCTTTTGCTCATGCAGTGCAGTGCTCGCACACTTCATCCTGAAAGAGAGATTGCATATGTTTGGTGTTGTTGGTTGCATTTTGTGTGTTGTTGGTTCTGTTGGTATTGTTTTGCATGCCCCCAAGGAGAGGGAGATTGATTCAATGGAGGAAATATGGCATCTTGCAACTCAGCCAGGTAGCTACTTGAGGACCTGCTTCTGTATATAGAGAACGTGTAGTACTCCATGCTTTACTTTTATTTTCTTTTTTGGAAGGAAACTGTAAGGGAGACTGTTGCCATATAAATAGGACCTAAATTTGCATCCGTGAGGGCTCCAAAACCAGGTCCCCAAACCATTCATTGTGTCTTCGATATTTCATGACCTAACAATCGGTTCGGATCCCATGGAAACTTGCGAAACTACAGGAAGTATATAAAATTTGGTAACTGTTGTTCAAACCGTATGAACATCTAAGTTTTCAAATTTCATCCGGTATTCGAGTTTAGTTCCCGACGATAGTCGGGCGGGGGTTAATAGAAAGTTAGAGCTGTGGAGGCGGACTCTAGAGTCGAAAGGTTTTAGGCTTAGTAGAACTAAAATTGATTACATGAGGTGCAGTTTCAGTACTACTACACACGAGGTGGGAGAGGTTAGCCTTGATGGACAGGTGGTACCTGCGAAAGACACCTTCCGATATTTGGGGTCTATACTCCAGAAGGATGGTGATATCGATGAAGATGTGAGTCATCGAATCAAAGCTGGTTGGATGAAGTGGCGCCAAGCTTCTGGCGTCCTCTGACAGGAGAGTGCCACAAAAGCTAAAAGGCAGGTTTGATAGGACGGCGAATCGACCAGCGATGTTGTATGGCACAGAATGTTGGCCAACCAAGAGGCGACATATCCAACAGTTAGATGTAGCAGAGATGCGCATGTTGAGATGGATATGGCCACACAAGAAAGGACCGGGTCCGGAATGATGATATACAGGAGAGAGTTGGGTAGCTCCGATTGAAGAGAAGCTTGTCCAACATCGTCTAAGATGGTTTGGGCATATACAACGTCCGGAAGCGCCAGTGCATAGCGGACGAATAAAGTGTTATGAAAATGTTAAGAGGGGTCGTGGTAGACCAAACTTGACATCGGAGGAGTCTCTTAAGAGAGAGCTGAAGGATTGGAATATCACAAAGAACTAGCCATATAGGGGTGCGTGGAAGCTAGCTATTCATGTGCCGGAACCATGAGTTAGTTTCGAGATCTTGTGGGTTTCACCTCTAGCCTAACCCAACTTGTTTGGGAATGAAAGCCTTTGTTGTTGCATTCCAGTTTGGTTCCCATTTGTTTTGTGCATGGAGCTTCCGAAGGAATGTTGATCACAATGATTTAGTATATGAAAAGATAACTTAAGTTCATAAACTTTAAAAAAATACATTTACATTATTTTTTGCCTTATTCCCTTTGATTTGGTTACATCTTTGGGTAATATCTGCAGGTTTCATCGTTTATTCATGCGTGGCTGTGGTTGGCGCTCTTATTTTGATTTTCTGGGTTGTTAAACGCTCTGGTCACAGAAAGATGCTCGTCTATATTGCAATCTGTTCACTAATGGGATCACTCACGGTACAATAGTAGTGCAGTAATTTCGGATTATCTATTCATTGTGTGAAGTTAGTAATTGCTTATTGACCTTATTTTTGACCGGACAGGTTATCAGTGTAAAAGCAGTTGCCATTGCCTTGAAGCTGTCATTTAGCGAATCCAACCAATTCATCTATGTACAGACGTGGTTCTTCATATTTGTTGTCATTATTTGTTGTTTGGTGCAGTTGAACTATCTAAACAAGGTAACCACTCATTATGTATGAGGGCTTCTTTTTTTTTGTATAAATTTCATTTTTTAACGTGCATGGTTCTAGTGAGAATGTGTAAGAGGCCTGATCTAGATCTAGATCTCAGCGCTAGGGAGGAGGGAGTTGGTAGGAAAACTTTGCGGAGGAAGTTCAGATGTGCCACCCACCTGATGTTTCTGGTTCGTTCGGTTCAGTGTCTGGTCATCGATAACTTACATACCTGGGGATGTAGGTATTTATAGCAAGGCACCCGCGTCTACAGCTCACATGCCACACCTCACCAGCCACTAGTGGGTTGGGGCCTCCTGTCCCACATTGGACGGACCAGTCATTGAGGGTTGCACTGTAGCTTGGGGAACGGGTGGAGAGGGAGATGAAACGTCCAGAGCAAGAGAATCTAGAGAATTACGGAGTATTTGTAGGTGGCAGTGGATGGATAGGCGTTTCGGCGGTTGCTGGATTCGCGCGTGTGTTGAGGAGATGCGGTTGCGGCGTGCTGGGAGCCTGGGACAAGTGCTATTGCTGGAGGTTGCAGCCTTGTGGGTGCCTGCTGTGCTGGGTTGTGCGCGATTTTTACTGTTGGGCTGAGCTCAAAGTGCAAACTTTATACTGGGCTATACTAAGTTCAGGCTATTCGGGCTCTGTTCAGCTACCGGGAGTAGAGTTGACACCTGGAAAATAATGTTTGGGTTTTTCGGGTTCGGGCTATACGAGTTTGGGTCATCTCGTTCGGGCTTGACTTTTGAGGGTAGATGGCGATGCCCGAGTTAAGTTTGCGCCCGATTGGAGCTGGCTCCTGAGTGGCGGGTGACCTACGGGACATCAGGCCCGTGACAGACTCTTCTTTGTGTAAGTTATGTATGCATCCACTATCCAAAAATGACATTTAAAATGTCAAAAACATTGAAGCAAAATTTCGGATATACACTCATATTCTATGATCGCATAAAAAGTTTCGTCATAAAATGACAGTTTTTGTGGCCTGGGTAAAAAAAAGTTGTCCAGGCCACAAAACTGTCATTTTATGACCAAACTTTTTGTGCGAACATAGAATATGAGTGTATATGTGATTTTTTTGACATTTTAAGGGTATTTAAAAAAAATACAGAACGGGTGCATACCTACTACCCAAACACCTTGTCTGGAATTCACATACTTTCTTTACTATAGATGTTTTGTCATAATGAGCCATTGTGGACTACTTGGTCTATTCTACAGCAAAATTTCTTCCTGAGCAATTTATCTCACTTCATAATTACTCATCTGAGAAAAACTGCAACTGGCTGATCACAAAATCACTCTAAAACTTCTAACTCTAAACCTTGATTTTGCAAACATATGTTTGACGTGTTTAGCTGATAATCTGGCCAAAGCAGGGTTCAGTTTAGCATCTCCCGGTGACCATGTTTTTGTTTTTAAATGGAAAGACTTGTAGATGCTTGGTTTACTTTTGTTTTTCCCAAATGTAAGTACACCTGGTAATAAAGTTATCCTTCTCTAGATCCTGACTGATTACTCATCCAACGATAACTAGCACAAATTATTGTTTTGAAAGAAATAAAACAGCTAATTGTGAATTATTCATCCAAATGACGAGTTTTAAAATATATTTATTGATAGCTACATGACCTTGAAGGCTACAGAGATGAATCTGAATATGTTCGAAAGTCTTTATTATGGTTATTTCACCTCTTGTTTAATTGCTGTAGGCTCTGGACTCTTTTAATACGGCTGTGGTCTCTCCGGTATACTATGTGATGTTCACCATTCTTACTATTCTCGCTAACATGATTATGTACAAGGTGATATGTCTATATCTGTTAACTTTCAAATATGTTTATGATATGGATCATAGTTTATGCACCTCCCAGAGAGGAATTACATAGTAACGATGAAGTGACACAGTATCAATTATTTAGATGAAACCATCTGCAAAAAGTGATAGCTTCTAAAAGCTTGCTTGCCAAGGATATAGGAAGTTGGTCCTTTTTTTTTCTCCTCTGGTCTTGTATCAGTTCTGCAAAACAAGTTCAAAATGTGTTCATTGTTGCAGAAGAAATTATATCTGCACTATGCCACTATAAGATTTAATTTTAGAAGTCTAGGTTCATATCGAGGTAATTTGGATAGTATAAGGTCAGAAGACCTAGAATAAGCTGCTGCAAGGACTAGTTCTGTCATGGTAGCAAGACTCTGAGCTATGAGGCTTATCTCTTTTTTCAGTGCTTAATTATGCATTTCGGACAACTGTATCTCACATTAGTAACTAAGCTTATCTCACTATCTGACCAAAAGTATCTCTTCCCTAGGTAGATACTATTCTCTCTATTTTGGTTATCGTAATCAAGTCACTGCTTTGCACATGTGCACTGACCATAGTGTGCTATCCCATCTTCAACAGCATTTATATAGTGAAATTTATGACGTTTTAAATGTTCTTATAGAGTAATCTTGTAAACTGAACTGATTGCTTGTTTCCTTGAAGAGTTGTCTAACATAAACAATACCATGCCATTATAGAATTGACCATCTATCTAGTATGTACAATAATTCGTATCTGACGTTCTTTCATGGTTATTCCCATTCCAGGACTGGGTCTCACAGAGTGCAACACAGATAGCCACTCAACTCTGCGGGTTTGTGACCATTGTTGCCGGAACTTTTCTACTGCACAAGACTAACACCAGCAGCACAGACAGCCATGTGAGGAGTGCACCACCACCTCCGCCTCCACCACCACCACCACCACCTCCTGATCAGATTTGTCTGGAGGGATGAAGCGTGCTCCAAGCCATTTTCCAACTTTAGCTCCACGTCTAACATGTACCAAATATATTGGTTTGCAAAGACAACAAGCATATTGAATATGATTGAACATTATATCGGTCTGGACCTTTACTCCTAATGCTACAACAGGGGTGTTTCGGGGCCTCTTTGGAACGCAGGGTCTTCATGGGATTTTGACAAAAATCAGGTAATTCCTCCTGCAGGAACAGAAAAAGGAAATTATTCCAAACGAGCCATGTTGTTTACAGGTGGATTACATAGGGGCCTATTTGGAACGTGAGATTATCATGGGATTTAGCATGATTTAAGAACTCTTTCTAGTAGCAGCATATAGTGGTGTTAAAGGTTTCCCTTTTCCATGTACAGCGGAAGCGTATGACTATAGAGCGTGCACGACACAGGAGTACTTCAAATTTGTGCAGATGGATAAGTGACCCTTTTTTCTTGTGGGGAGGTGGATAACTAACCATGTCCCACAATTTCCTGTTCCAAATTTGTTCAGCACAAATGTCTTGTAGTTAAATTGTCGATTCTATCACATTTGAGATCTTTTCACATTTTTTTTTTGCTATTGAGAGCACAAAATCTCGCTCATGGTTATATTTGACTTGTTCACATGTGCTGAATTTGTGTATATCCTCTGTACGTTCCGTTTTCTCTCTCTTTTTCAGTTTTTCACTGGCTGCAGCTGCTTGTGCCGCTCTGCTCTCTCTCGACTCCCCCTGCTCTCCACTTGAGAGTCGACCCCAGAGTGCCGTCCCCTTCTCTTTCCTTGCTTAGGCAGCTTGGCCGGCCGGCGTGTGGATGTAGTAGGAGGTTGGCACCACCTTGTATTTAGTAGAGCTAGGGTTAGGTGTAGGTTGTTTGTGCGGATGGAGTAGGAGGTTGGCACGACCTTTCATATAGTAGATCTAGGGTTAGGTGTAGATTGTTTAGTAGATTTGGTAGTTCTGTTTGGCGTTCTGCCAGTCATCAGCCACGTGCCGAGAGGGAGAGGAAGCAGCTAGGTATCTTGAGCCGGATCTGGCAATGGTCTATGCTCCTTGCTCTCGTGGTGGTTCTCCCATGCAGGGATCCAGATGCGAAGATGGCTAGGCCGCTAGGGGAGTTGCCTACTTCATCAATAAGGCGTATCTAATAGTTTGGTTTCGATGCGGGATGAAGCTCTGCGGATCTCAGCTCGCAATGGTGGTGATGGGGCCATGGGGGTCGTGGTGCACTACTAGGTTCTGCTCTGGAGTTGATCTGCCCTGAATATGGGATATCGTAGGCTGAAGTACAGACTCGGTTGGCCTCGCTTGCCGACCGACTATGGAGGTCATCAGGTGGCCACACAGATATGGCTCTTGGCGCTTCTTTAACCTCCATGCGGAGGCCCTATGCAGAGCTCGTTGTGGCGCTCCACGTCAACTCGGAGCCAAGTGGTGGTAGTCCTTGCGCTGGTGTAGACGGTCACAGCTCGAGCTCCTTCTTCCTTGGATGTGGCGGAGGACCTGATTGAGTTATTCAAGCTCTTTGTAGGATCTTCTATATAAAAGGTAGGGACCTGTTTATTAATGGTATACATACCAGGTCCTTCGAAGCCTCTCCATGCTAAAAAACACGCTGATTGTGCCTGGGCATGGACCTGTACGAGGTTGTTTCCATGTACTTTTTTTTTCTTCTTTTAAAATAAAACTTGTATGATGTTCTCGACGTGGTGCTTGGCTTTATATTGCAATGAAATAACTTGGACATAAACTTGTACATTTATTAGATGGGAAACATGCTTGACCAAGGTACTTGGTGGATCATGCACATACGGCGCATGGTCGATGAGAGACTAGCTAGCTTTATGGACAACCACCCTGAATATGGGGCCAGAAATTGCGCCGTAGCCATCCTCATGGCCTTTTCACTCTACAGCCGTTGCACGGGCCTTATTAAATAGTTTGTTTTCTCGCTCTTAACTAAAAAGTACTAACTAAATAGGGGCACGGGAAATGCATCCGTTTTCTCGCTGACTTATGATTGGTTGCTCAACCCTGCCTTTAAACGCACGAAATCGAAGCAAAGCAGCGGAAATCACATTGAATGCAATGCGTTCTCTACTTTCGTATCTCCATGTTGATAAAAACTATTAGCAAAACATGAGGAGAGAGACATTTATAATGGCATCAATATCGGTGTGTTTAGTTGGTCTCGTAGCCCCCTCCAAACAGACCAAGTGGATGTAAAATGTACTGTTTGATTTGCCACGCGAGGCGGTAGCCCATGATCACATCTATTATATAATTAAAACACAAGACAATCGACGGCTAGGATTAACCAAACTTAAGCGACAGAAAAAGAACGACCCAGATTTAAAGAATTGAAAGGTCTATGAAATCACGTACTAAAGATCCCGTCCCACAAATTGAAAGAGTCACGTGACATGTCTCTATTGTGTGCCGTCTGTAAGGAGGACTCCAACAAAAAAGGTAACAAATTGATTCCACCTTGATCTCAACGTGTCCTCTTATCTCTCTACCAAAAAAACACGTTCTCTTCACCTTATATAGCTAGGGTTTAGAGCTTCAGAACAGCTCTACGCATCAAAGGTCGCGCAGCAGCAATCAATGGTTATTGTTTTGATCTGGACTCTAGAGACACGGCAACGGCCATCCCCAGGTTGAAGACAACATCGATCTCGCACGCAGGAAGCTAGCTCAAGGGGATGACGACGATCTCGCACCAAGGAAGATGACGACGACTACCTATGGCGAATTTGCGATACCAATCTGGTGTGAAGCTACGATTGGTCAAGGAGACAAGGACACGAAGCAGGTTTGGATTATTGGCGATAAAAAACGGCGGCGGGAATTAGGAGGCGACCGATCGTTGAGATCTGGCTAATGGTGTAGTTACGATCAGATAAGACGGTTTCGCTGCTGGTCTAGAGGGCCCGTCGTCGATCATCAGCGATGTCTGATTGTCTGGAGCCGACGTGCAAACGAAAAGCAAGCTGATGGTGCGACATGCCGGCCGGCCGGCCAGCTAGCAAGGGCATGTACTCCGCTCCCCAAAAGGTAACATGTTTTACAGGGGAAACCATGACTAATTTTTTTCAGTATTAGTACAATCCATCAATCCACCAGCTAACTAGCAGGTTGCCAATCGTCTAACCACAATTGTCATATCAATTCAATTAGCAGTTCTGTTAAAGGATGGACCATGACTAATTTGACAGGCAAATCATGGACCTGCTCCATGTCGGGTTGTCGGACGTGTTCCTCATAACTCGCAGCGACGTCGCACGATTTGCCCTAGACTGTCGTGACTGTGTTTCAATCTTGCTCGCCTCATGGACTGAAGAAACCACACAGCTCCTCGAAGACCGATCAAATATTTGCATCATACAGACATCCAAGATCTAGGTACGATCAAAGACTCTTCAAAAAGACAGCTTGGAGGTATGTGCGTACATGAGTTACATGTATCTATCCTTTGATAGCTCAGTATGTCCTTTGATAGCTCCGTATCTCTTTCTATAGTAGAATGTACAATCTTAAAAAAATTGTCAGTATTAGTACAATCGATCAATCCACCAGCCAACTAACCAGCTTAGTACATAAGTTTCAACGAAGCGTTGTCTGGGCGAAAGTTTGCAAGTTCATGCAGCCTGCATCCACCACAGCTAGGTAGGGCCAATGCCCTACTGAGGCTATGGAACCAGTATCCTGACTTAGACAAGCAATTTATGCATTATGCACCTGTTACCCATCAGATCAGTGTGCTCCCTTGATCTCGAAAAGGTTGCATTTTAGGAGTATTGATTGTGTAACAGTTTTCAGGGATATGCTAATATGTTTTTCTTGGATCCGATTCTTTGATTACGCAATTGGCATGCTTCTACATCATCTGATTACATTGTATTATTTATTGTTTTCAGGGTCAATTCCTTACATATAAATGGACCCCTAATATCCGACCTACGTCGTGCACGCCAAACGACAGTAGAGAATTTGGTGATCTGCAGCTTTTATTAGCTGCTTGGCTATTTCCCGATCATGCACGTGGATTTAAAACAGTACTGGATTCAAGATTATTATTCAGTTTCATCAAAAACATTGTTTGAACTGACCAGCCAATGCATGAATCGATTCCGATTAAATTATTTTGGTGCAGGATTACAGTTAAATCAAGACTATCCAAAGGACCTCTTTAGATCTTCAAATTTGATTATGGAAATCTGACAATAAAAGCCAGTTTTGAGACCTCTTTAGGTCTTCAAATTCGATTTTTTGCGAAAACGTGCACGATTTCTTCTAGGGATGGAGGTAGTTTTGCATGGTAAGAACCCCATAGTTACTTTTTTTTAGAAAAGGGGCAGTCTCAGCCTCTGCAACGAATTGATGCATGCGGCTTTTATTGATCCCCATAGTTACTTACTCTTGCTCCTTCCCCAGTCAGATTTCCCAAAATAAGAATTTATATAGTTCACTTCTTATTTTTCTACCGGTAATCACTTGCATTGTATAAACCTACATACAGGCATAGTTCTGTGTACTCATAAGACAATCGACGGCTAGGATTAACCAAACTTAAGCGACAGAAAAAGAACGACCCAGATTTAAAGAATTGAAAGGTCTATGAAATCACGTACTAAAGATCCCGTCCCACAAATTGAAAGAGTCACGTGACATGTCTCTATTGTGTGCCGTCTGTAAGGAGGACTCCAACAAAAAAGGTAACAAATTGATTCCACCTTGATCTCAACGTGTCCTCTTATCTCTCTACCAAAAAAACACGTTCTCTTCACCTTATATAGCTAGGGTTTAGAGCTTCAGAACAGCTCTACGCATCAAAGGTCGCGCAGCAGCAATCAATGGTTATTGTTTTGATCTGGACTCTAGAGACACGGCAACGGCCATCCCCAGGTTGAAGACAACATCGATCTCGCACGCAGGAAGCTAGCTCAAGGGGATGACGACGATCTCGCACCAAGGAAGATGACGACGACTACCTATGGCGAATTTGCGATACCAATCTGGTGTGAAGCTACGATTGGTCAAGGAGACAAGGACACGAAGCAGGTTTGGATTATTGGCGATAAAAAACGGCGGCGGGAATTAGGAGGCGACCGATCGTTGAGATCTGGCTAATGGTGTAGTTACGATCAGATAAGACGGTTTCGCTGCTGGTCTAGAGGGCCCGTCGTCGATCATCAGCGATGTCTGATTGTCTGGAGCCGACGTGCAAACGAAAAGCAAGCTGATGGTGCGACATGCCGGCCGGCCGGCCAGCTAGCAAGGGCATGTACTCCGCTCCCCAAAAGGTAACATGTTTTACAGGGGAAACCATGACTAATTTTTTTCAGTATTAGTACAATCCATCAATCCACCAGCTAACTAGCAGGTTGCCAATCGTCTAACCACAATTGTCATATCAATTCAATTAGCAGTTCTGTTAAAGGATGGACCATGACTAATTTGACAGGCAAATCATGGACCTGCTCCATGTCGGGTTGTCGGACGTGTTCCTCATAACTCGCAGCGACGTCGCACGATTTGCCCTAGACTGTCGTGACTGTGTTTCAATCTTGCTCGCCTCATGGACTGAAGAAACCACACAGCTCCTCGAAGACCGATCAAATATTTGCATCATACAGACATCCAAGATCTAGGTACGATCAAAGACTCTTCAAAAAGACAGCTTGGAGGTATGTGCGTACATGAGTTACATGTATCTATCCTTTGATAGCTCAGTATGTCCTTTGATAGCTCCGTATCTCTTTCTATAGTAGAATGTACAATCTTAAAAAAATTGTCAGTATTAGTACAATCGATCAATCCACCAGCCAACTAACCAGCTTAGTACATAAGTTTCAACGAAGCGTTGTCTGGGCGAAAGTTTGCAAGTTCATGCAGCCTGCATCCACCACAGCTAGGTAGGGCCAATGCCCTACTGAGGCTATGGAACCAGTATCCTGACTTAGACAAGCAATTTATGCATTATGCACCTGTTACCCATCAGATCAGTGTGCTCCCTTGATCTCGAAAAGGTTGCATTTTAGGAGTATTGATTGTGTAACAGTTTTCAGGGATATGCTAATATGTTTTTCTTGGATCCGATTCTTTGATTACGCAATTGGCATGCTTCTACATCATCTGATTACATTGTATTATTTATTGTTTTCAGGGTCAATTCCTTACATATAAATGGACCCCTAATATCCGACCTACGTCGTGCACGCCAAACGACAGTAGAGAATTTGGTGATCTGCAGCTTTTATTAGCTGCTTGGCTATTTCCCGATCATGCACGTGGATTTAAAACAGTACTGGATTCAAGATTATTATTCAGTTTCATCAAAAACATTGTTTGAACTGACCAGCCAATGCATGAATCGATTCCGATTAAATTATTTTGGTGCAGGATTACAGTTAAATCAAGACTATCCAAAGGACCTCTTTAGATCTTCAAATTTGATTATGGAAATCTGACAATAAAAGCCAGTTTTGAGACCTCTTTAGGTCTTCAAATTCGATTTTTTGCGAAAACGTGCACGATTTCTTCTAGGGATGGAGGTAGTTTTGCATGGTAAGAACCCCATAGTTACTTTTTTTTAGAAAAGGGGCAGTCTCAGCCTCTGCAACGAATTGATGCATGCGGCTTTTATTGATCCCCATAGTTACTTACTCTTGCTCCTTCCCCAGTCAGATTTCCCAAAATAAGAATTTATATAGTTCACTTCTTATTTTTCTACCGGTAATCACTTGCATTGTATAAACCTACATACAGGCATAGTTCTGTGTACTCATAATTAAAATTGGATTATTGTGGTTGACTGATTGGTTTTCACCGCTTGGTCAGGACGATCTTTTGACATTTTCTTAGGCAGTAACGAGGGGATGAAGCTGTTGATGTTAAAGCTGAAAAACACGTACGAGACGGAAGTTCGCATCAACACTGCAACACAAACACCAAAGCTTTTCAATGGCTTTTGTCATAAAAAATGTAACAGAGAAGAAGTTTCTTAGAAAATACGGGTGCTTACCGGAAATCAGTTTTGGGTAGTAACAACATAGATCCACTACCTAAAAACCGTATATTAAAGTATCAACAAAATTCAAACGAAAATTTTGAGTGTACATGGGGATATTTTATCCACACAATTTTTTTTCATAAAAAGGATAATTTTTGTGTGTTGTGTAAAATAGACAAATCCCGGTGCTTCAAAATGATTTTTTACGAGAATTTTTGTCTTTTTGTTAAACTTTTCTACGCGGACACAGAATGTCCTGATTTACCCCCTAATTTTTGTTTGAATTGTTTAGACATTTAAAATTCACTTTCATAACGGGTGTATTTAGACGCACGAGTCAAAACACAGTGTCCCTCCCGTTCTTACAAAAAAAAAGTTCATCAAACACACTTGCATAGCCTTATAAATATGTGCAAGACCGATCAATAAATTCGTCGAATGTATATTTTGTGTCTATGTTGCGAGAATTTGATGCTTAATGTTTTGAATTATTGTTTGGTGGACTGATGTAGCCTAATTTCTGTCTGTGTATTTGTAGGATGATGGAGTCAACATAGCACCGGAAGGAAGCACGTCGACGTTGCCGAGCAGAGCTGAGAGGCATAAAGCGAGTTCATTGGGCACGGTCAAAACACACCCGTATAGGTGGATATACGGCGGGAGCGAGAGTGCACATACTTAATTTGAAATTCTTCTGATTACAAACACAGATGGAGGTTTAAAAAAGTATAACATTGTAGCATCATGGTTTACCCTGCATGACGTTATGTTATGATATGCTTGGTCAAGAATCAACATGATGAAAATTACTTGAACATGTACAAGTATATTGATAGAGAATTTCACCGTTGGAAACATATAAAGCTTAATGCGTATTTCTTAAGTTCCAAATACACATTACAAAAGTTCACGTTCGGGTAAATAATTGTTGGAGATAGCAATATACATTATGTTTTCGTATGACATAATTTGGCTACATATTATGATAGAATTCAATATGTCTATCAGACCCATGATATCTCGCAGATAGTGTATTAAAATGTTAAGAATTTGAATGTAACAATATATATTAGTTCTAGCCGCGCAAATGCGCGGGCCACCCCGCTAGTTATACTTAAAACACTGAAATTTTTTGCCGCTCCTTGGAGACATGTTGATGACCCATAAGTATAGGGGATCGCAACAGTCTTCGAGTAAAGTAAAATTCAAATTTATTGATTTGACACAAGGGAAGGCAAAAAATACTTGTAAGCCTTGACAGATGAATTGTCAGTTCAGCTGCAACTGGTAACTGACTTGCTCGACACAATTTATCAGTAGCAACAGTTTTATAACATCAGTAATAGTGAAATAATAGCAGCAGTAAAATAGAGTCAGCAATAGTGATCGATGTAAACAATGGGATTAAAATACTGTAGGCATAGGGATGGATGAACGGGTGTTGCATAGATAAAGATAGCTCATGTAATAATCATAATTCACGGCAATTGCATGAAGATAATAATAAAGCATTCAAGTATTAATTAATTCTAATTCATAGGAATGTGTTCTGTATTTAGTCGTAAGTGTTCGCAATGAAAAAATTGC
The DNA here is from genome assembly GCA_947311845.1 of Poa pratensis. Lineage (NCBI taxonomy): Eukaryota > Viridiplantae > Streptophyta > Magnoliopsida > Poales > Poaceae > Poa > Poa pratensis. Next base: position 36,313,772 of record CAMZMU010000052.1, on the reverse strand, counting down.
ACAACATTTATTGTCCTACCAGCCCGTTTGCAGCGGGCCTCAAGGGAAACTACTAATAATTAAGGTGCTCCTTTTAATAAAGCACCGGAGCAAAACATTAACACTTCATGAACACATGGTATCCTCAAATCACAGCCATCCCCTACGGGTATCCCAATTTCTGTCACTTTGGTGCCTTGGGTACCGGACAATAACGTGTGTATACAACTTGCAGATATGATCCAAAACAAGAATTATTCTCATGATACAATAACATGTTTAGATATGAAATCATGGCAGTCGGGCCCTAAGTGTCAAGCATTAAACATATCAAGTTGCAACAATGACATAAAGTACTAACAACGGATACTAAGCACCATGCCCTAACAATCTTACATCTATTACATGAACGATCTCATTCAATCCCTACTATCCCCTTCAGCCTACCGCGGGTAATTACTCACACATGATTGGGGGAATCAAGGATGGTTGACGGAGAGGCGGCGGTGATGATGATGACGATGATCTCCTCCAAATCCCCGTCCCGGTAAGGTGCCAGAATGGAGTTTCTGATCCCCGAACTGGGGGTTTTGGTGGTGGCGGAGCTCTGGAGGTTTTCTGGAAAAAACGTCAGGGTTTCTGGCGTTTTTAGGTCATAGGGAATACGTATTCTAAAGGGCGTCGTCAGGGGCCACACGAGGCGGCCACGCCAGGGTAGGGCGCGGCCCACCTCTAGCCGCGCCGAGGGGTGGCGTGGCGCATGTGTGCGCCGTCTCCGCTTCGTCTTCTGGCTCCGTGTGTCTTCTGGAAATAGGACTTCTGCAATTTTTCAGGAATTTTCTTGAAACTTTGACTTTCTGCACAAAAACAGGACAACAGGACATTTCTGCTGAAAACAGTGTTCGTCGTGTTAGTTACATTCAAATTACACAAATTAGAGGTTAAACAACAGCAAAAGTATTCGGAAAAGTATATACGTTTTGGACGTATCAACTCTCCCCAAGCTTAGCTTATTGCTTGTCCTCAAGCAATCCAGTTAACAACTGAGTGCGATAAAAGAAACTTTTATGAACACATTTGCTTCATACGATGTATACATACTTGCTATATGATCAAAAGCTTAGGCAATTCATAATAGGAACTATGCGAATAATGACACCTAGTAGTAATGCAAATCATGAAAAAATACCAACACACTAAGAATAATTAACATAACTTACATCTATCCGCATGAATTGCAATGTTCGTAATAAGATATGATAAAATGGTATCTCGCTTGCCTTTATTTGTAGAGCAAAACATAAATGCCAAGGCACCTCTGAAGTTCAAGTGAAGACTAGATATAAAAAATAAGAGCATCATAGTTATACCTCAGCTAACCGTATTCCAGGACAAGCACATTACACTAAGAATGACAGTTATGCTCTCGAAGAAGTGCTCAAAGAAAGGATGGTGACTCAACATAAAAATAAAAGATTGGCCATTCGTGGAGGGAAGCAGGGATTAACATGTGCTAGAGCTTTTTATTAAAAACAGAAGTAAAAATGTTTTGAGAGATGGTTGTTCCTGTCAACGAATCAGTAATAGAGTTCTTGTTATCTTCCCTACTAAACAAGTTGAGAGCGGTTCCGAGTTATTGATATTAGGCATTTCTAGCTTGCACTCTTTATATAGCATAACACACCTCCCAACTTTTGCTTATACAAACCATTGCTTATACAAACCATGCCTGCCAACAATCACATACCATGGATGACTGCCTATTTATTTACTTTTTAGATGTTATAATGGTCTAACCAGCTCTTTGAAAAATTAATGACAAGCAGATGAAGCATGCAAGTCGGAAACTGAATTTAGTATCGAAGATAACAAACCCAACTACTACGTCCTCATGAGCTAAAAACAGTGTCACAAAATGAGAAGTATTTTGAAGGTTTTAAAGGTAGCACATGAAAAATTACTTGGAATGGTTCAAAATACCATGCATGGGAATTTATGGTGGACTCTTTGGAATAACTTGGTTTTTAGGGATTTGGATGCACGAGCAGCATTCATGCTCAGTACAAGTGAAGGCTAGCAATAGACTAGGAAGCGACAATCGAGAGAGAAATAACGGTCATAATCATGCTTGCGACGGAATAAAATTAACGGAGGCATAAAAATGATACTAAAAATCTAAGGCAAAATAGATAATCAAGGCTTAATTGACGTTCTGTGGGGGACCCCGGACTAGCTGTCCGAGATACCGATTATGCTTAACACAACGATCCCGTGATCAGTCTGTCGTTGCACATAATCCAAACTGAATATCAAAGTTTACATCCATTACAATACCGAATTCAAAGTCTGACAAATATGGTCATATAGACCAAGTCTTACATAGGTGCCTTCAAGGGCCAAATGACAACAAAGCAGCGGAAACTACGGTAGTCGACCAAAACACGTCTTGACACCCAACAAGCAGCTGACTTATGAAGATCCTAGTTCGCGTCATCGGCGTCGTACTCCTCCACCTGGTAGTATTCCTCCTCGCAATCTGGCATCGCACGAATGCCAGGGACGAAACCATTATGAGTACATTTGAATGTACTTCACAAACTACCCCCGACATGAGTATGCACTAGCATCCATTTTATTAAAAACTCCTCCTTTTTCTGACCATAGCCCTTCATGGTCAACATTTCTGGCAAACTCATACCGATCCTTTGGTATAGTTGCACCACATAGTTCCACTTTGTTTTCCGAACCGAACAACATTTTTGCACAAGGTCTTAGGACAGCCTCCCAACCGTCCATTTCCGAGGACTCGGCGATTCGAATAGTTTTTACACTCTGCAGATGTAGTACGCTTTACCCACACCTATCCGGCAACTCATCGTGTCAGCCACGTCCCACCATACAAGGTGTATGCAAAGTTGAGTAACCGGCCCTAGCCTTTCCTTTGCTCACACTAGTACAGGACCCTGCCGCTACGACACTTTCCATCGACACTTAGTCCAGTGCCCCGTCGGGAACCCTAAGTGTGAGGACTCGTAGTTCTATCTGGCTTTTGTTTATTGCAGTTTCCTGCACAACCTTCTATCCTCTTCATCCATTGGTGAACTCGGACCCAGGTCAGGGGGTAGGTCACCGAACCATCCCCTCATGGAACGGAATCATCTCCGTTGTTGAGGCATCTCGTACTAACATGAGCAAACTATATGACTAAGCCCTGTCCCATATTTGGGGTAGGAATGGTCGCACATGTATTGTTGGTCGTCATAGTACTAAGTACGCATTGTGCATAACTCGGAAAACATCAACATTCTTTCTTTTCCACCAACATGGATAACACTTTATCCAACCAAGGATAATCAAAGGAGTTTTTAGTATAAATCACTTTTATTTACCAACCTATAATTCCATAGGCACTATAGTGTGCATCTACATAAGTGGCAAAATAGTTTTTCATAATCTTTCGAAAACATGTGTTTTGTATGAAACATGTATCCCAAATTATTGATGCAATTATATAGGGGTGCAAAGCTCAGAAAGTAGCTTGCCTTGCTCAGCAAAGTAGGCATGGTCTTGTGCTTCTTGATCAACAAAACCACCCTCCTCGATCACTCCGGCAACATTCTCTTCTACTCGCAACAATCAAGCAAATGCAAACAATTACACAACTACTCAACAGAACATCACAAAAATACAAACAAACACACTACAGAAAGCTACTGACCTAAGGAAGGCAACACAATTGGATTTGGCTTAAATTAAGCTACTGAACTTCCTATACAATTTAATTAATCCATAAGCTTAGCAATCAAGTTTTAGCAACCAGTTTAGTTTTATAGATCACAAAATTAAATCCTCTTAGCCACATACAGTACTGATTATTTGTGATCTAACCCAATTGGATTTAGTCCAATTGGACTAAGCATTAAACAACTAAAATTGGCTTAGTCTAGAGGTGATAGCTAACATCATTCTTAATCTAAACAATTATAGTTGCTTAATTAAATCTACAAAAATTAGGGTAGACAACCTACTGTGATACTAAGCTAATAAAATTGGTTCACTAATTTTGGATTAACAGAGTATCAGAAACAAACAGGTTTAGAATATTTACTTTCTGTACTGTTTTAATTAGCATGCAATTAATTCTGCTCTAAACAGGATGAGACTACTGTGGTTGGAAAGATAATTTCATAAGCTTTCCTTAACAATTGAGTTTGAATTATTTGGACAAGTAAATCTCGAGTTATGAATTTCTAAAGTTTACACAAGTTTCTGTTTTTCAATTTCTATTTAATTCGATTTAAATCCTGGGTGTGGATATGTTGAAAACCCTGACGGGTGGGGTCTACCCATCAGAATTAATCGAGCGCGCGGGGAAAATGTTTAAATCGCTGACATGCGGGGCCCGCATGTCAGGACCTATTTTAACTGAAGCGGTACGCTGCTGTTGGATCTAGATCCAACGGCTCGCGTGCGAAGCATCGACGACCACCACAACTGGGCGGCGCCACCGTGCCCGCAGCTCCGACGGTGAGCTCGGGAGGGTGTGAGTGCGGTGTCCATGGTGAGCTCGGGAGGGTGCTGAGAGGAAAGAAGGGAGCGGTAGCACGGTGTGGCTGTGGTCGACGCCGACCTCGGCTCCGGCAGGGCTTCGCCGCTCTGCTACGGCAGCGGCTGCTGCTCGCTTTGCCCGCCCTCCTGGCGGTGCACGAGAGAATGAGTGGAGAGGGGGAGAGAGGTGTGGTAGTGTGAGTTGAGAGCGAGGTCGGGTTCGGGTTTTTATAGCCGAACTCCGGCGTACGGTGGTCGAGGTGCACGGGGAGGTCTAGGGCATGGCGTGGCTCGCCATTGGCAGCCTTTGGCGGTGCGTCTACGGCGTGGGTCGCCGTTAGGGCTTGCGGTGGCCGCTGGAGAGGTGAGCGGGTAGGTGGTCGTCACGGGCATGGACGGCGTCCATGGCGCGCCCGTGGTGTTCGTCACCGTGGTGACGTAGGTGTGGGGCAGGGGCGGTGACGTCGGGGTGTCTGTGTGCTCCGGCGTGCGAGGTTAATGGTGGGGATGAGCCGTGCGTGCGGAGGAGCTGAGGTGGCGTCCATCCACGGCGGCGTCAACGTTCTCTGGCGCCGTGGATTGGGCAAGCTCAGCGAGGTGGGGGCGGCGATTCGTGGCATCCCGGCGATGCTCAACGGGCGCGGGGGAGCACGACAGAGGGCGCGGCGAGGTTTGGCCACTCACCGGCCTTCTTTTCTCTCCTTTCTGCAGGTGCGGGTGCGGGCCGAGGTTGAAGACGACGCGGCCAAGCGCTAGGCGACAAATTGGCCGCGGGGCGCGCGCGTGTGGGTGCTGCACGGTTGAGGGGTGAGGTCTGAGTGAAACTCCGTCGAATTTGAACTCAGATTCTGTCGAAATCGAGATGAACTTGACTGAGTTCAAACTCTGCTCGTTAGGTGTTCGACAGAACGCATGAACACACTTTACATTTAAATTCATTTGAATTATTTTCATAGTTTGTTTAGTAAATGTTTATTTAGGTTTGTGGTTCTGTTTTGATAATTTTAGGTGTATGTTTTGTTTGTTGAATCTAGTGATAGAAAGAAATAAATTAAGATAGAGGAAATTTAAAATATAGGTTTTTGAATTATACATTTGTGAGGAAAGTTACAAGAATAAAAATGGGGGTGAAGATAATATCACTCCACTGATTTTTATTGACAAGAAAATAATATGTCGATTGTGCATTACAATGTTGTTTTCCACTTTTACAAATGTGTTCCAAGATTTTTATTCAAGCAAGCAACACAATTAAATAAAAAAAACAAGCAACACAATTAATCCAGCAAAAGTATTTGTTGGCTCACAATTTTTAGATATGGAACATGGTTTTTAACTTATTACACAAATTGGGGTGTTACAAATCCTTCCCCCCTTAGAATAAATCTCGTCCTCGAGATTTGCTAGGCTTTTGTGTTAAAGAGGTCCAGAAACTCTTTCTAAGGTAATCCTCACGCTCGCAGGTTGATTCCTTCTCGGAGTGGTTAGTCCACTGGAGTTTGTAGAACTTAATCTTACGCCTCCGAGTAAGGCGAACATCCTCGTCGAGAAGCTTGAGGGGTCTCTCACGATAGGTCAGGTCATGGTTTAGGTCGATGGAGAGGTGGTCGATGTTCTTGAAAACATCGAGCTTGTCGGGGACTTCTAGGCATTTCCGGAGTAGAGAGATGTCAAAAACATCGTGAAACTCTGACAATTCCGGGGGCAATTCTAGCTGGTAGGCGACTTCTCCTCTTCGGGCAACGATCTTGAAGGGGCCGATATATCGGGGTGCCAACTTTCCTTTGACATGGAAACGTTGCATACCCTTGAGTGACGTCACCCGGAGATAGACATAATCTCCCTTTGCGAAGGTGAGGTCGCGACGCTTAAGGTCGGCGTAACTCTTCTGATGGGACTGGGCAGTTTTGAGTCGTTCTCGGATAAGCTAGACTTGCTCTTCGGCTTCTCGGAGGGTATCGGGGCCAAACAATTTTCCTTCCCCGGTCTCAGACCAGTTCAGGGTGTGCGACACTTCTTGCCGTACAGGGCTTCAAAGGGTGTCATTTGCAGGCTGGTCTGGTAGTTGTTGTTGTAGGAGAACTCTGCAAATGGAAGGCAATCCTCCCACTTGGAGCCATAGGATAGGATGTTGGAGATATGCCCTAGAGACAATAATAATTGAGTTTATTATTTATCTCCATGTTTATTATTAATGTTTATATCTTTATGTTACAACTGTATTGGGTACTTGTATAGCAAAGACAACGTATGCAAGAGGAAAACCTCCGATACACGTGTAGAGATATGAACGGAAAAAGAGTTCCTAGTCTTGTCTCTAAGACTAGCCTATCTTGTTGCTCGATGATCATGTTTTCCTGATCATGGACTTTGTATAAGTCATTCAACTATAGGAGTGGTTTATCGGAATGATAATCGCACTGAACCGACCCACCATATGATCTTGCTATGAGACAAATCGTCAACGATGAAATAGCGATTGATCATCTATTTAGTTATCGTTAGCTAGATCCCTATGCTATGAGAATATCTTGTGACCACTTATTCGACATTCGAGCTTTGATTTCCATCAAACGTCTTGCAGTAACATGGGACTATGATAGGTGGCTTTTGGGCTTGAACTAGAATATGTATTGGAATAGAGATCGTTCAAGAATGGCACTTACTCCTCCAGACGATGGAGAGATACATCCTCTAGGCCATCTCAAGTATTGTTGTTGTCACCCAATCGTCTGGCCAGACACAAGCGTGATTTATCACGGGACAACATAAATACGGAATGAGAAAAGAGAATGATATTGGTACGAGAATAATATGTGTTATGGTCAAAGGGTTTGATCACACTAGAGCACATTGTCTCAATCTCGAGATATCATTGGTATCGTGCACGTAAGGGGATTAAGCGTAATGAGTAACACACAGGTTTTGTTGTTCATTCACAACACAAGGGTGCCAGTACGAATGCCTAACCCACTGCTGGTTATTGTTTGGTAAGCTCCCAAACAATACTTTGTGATTGCTGAACCTTTCGGGACACACGCTTAAGATGTAGGTCAATCTTTGATCGAGAGTAAAGATGTAGTTTTAGTGGGAATGAGATTGTGTCGGAGTAGCTCCGATGTCACTGGACTTGTTCAGGTGAATTATAAGTTAGAGAGAATGCGGACATCTAATGTCCCGGGATGATAGGAATAGTTTCTATCATCAGCGGATTCAATCCGAGTGCTTATGAAGAAGGAAATATTGTTCCGATGTTTTTGTCGGCTGATACTAGGTATCCCGGTTCATATAAATATGAGTTATATGATAAGTAATTAATTCCGGGAATTTTCAGTAAAAGGAAATATTCATTTAGGAATTAATTAGACGAAACGATTAATTATTTATTTAATTAATAAGGAGAATAATATTATTAGGCCCACCAAAGGTCGTGGTGGGCCAAGGTGCCGTAGAGGGGGAAGTTCCCTCCCATGGCCGAAACCCTAATGGGCCACGTGGCCCATGAGGGGGACGGCGGCGGCTTGAGGCGGTGGGAGGGGAAGTCCCCCTCCAATCCGAGTTGGAGGTGGGGGAGGTCTCCTCCCCCCTTTCCTTCTAGGGTGAGGCGGTTTTGGGGGGGGGGGAGGAGTCCAACTCCTCCACCCAATCCAAGTTGGGGTGGGGGAGGGTCTCCTCCCCCCTTCCTTGTGTGGTTTGGCAGGTTTCGTAGGTTTGGGAGGGAGGAGTCCTACTCCTCCTCCCAAATCCGAGTTGGGGAAGGGGAGGCCCAAAGGGGGAAGGGCTCGGCCCCTTCCCCAAGCACCTCCACCCCTTGGCCTCCTTTATAAGCAACCCAAGCCCCTAGGGTTCGAGATAACAATTGAAGCAATTGCAAGTTCTCTCTCTTGTAGATCTCATGTGTTGAGAATTATACGTCTCTAATCTTCTCATATAGATCTAATCTAGTTGATTAGATCTACCACCTAAACTACGCCGCAAGGCTGACTCTCTTCACCACGTGCTAGTAGCTAGGCGGTGAACGCACGGGGTGGGTTGACACGGTGTATGTGTGGATACCGCTAGAGCAGGATTTGCGCAAGTAAGTTCCTTGGACAATGGAACAACTTCATCAAGGTCTACATCAACGACGACGTACGGAAACAATCTCACCTCCCGACGTGGATGTGAGATTCTTCATCAGGCTTCACCGACATCTACTTCGACAAACACAAGATCTTCCGCAAGCGTGTTTGTAAGTATTCTGGATCATCGCATTATGGGGTGCAACGTACCTTCATAGAATAGATCTTGGCGGTAAGGTTACAGATAAATTTTAAAGTTTTCCCCGCAACCCAATATAGGACACATGCACGAAGCATGTCCTCCAGTATCTGGTTCAAGCGTTCGGTCTGGCCTCCGGTCTGGGGTGATAGGCTATGCTAAAAGACAACTTGGTTCCGAGGGCTTCATGGAGAGCACTCCAGAATCTGGAAGTGAACTGAGTTCCTCGGTCAGAAAAAATCCTCTTGGGTACTCCGTGCAGGCTTACTATCCGGGAGATATACAGGTCGGCCAGCTGTGCTGAAGAGTAGGTGGTCTTTACGGGAATAAAATTGGCAACCTTGGTCAGTCGGTCAATGATGACCCAAATGGAATCATGGCCTCGATTGGATCGGGGGAGTCCAGTACTGAAGTCCATACCAATTTCTTCCCATTTCCATTCAGGCACTTTCAGGGGTTGGAGCAGTCCAGCAGGTCGATGGTGATCCGCCTTGACTCTCTAGCAAACATTGCATTTGGCGACGAAGGAGCCCTCACGAAGGTCTTGGTACATGTTGGTTCCACCAGGGTAAATCGAGTATGGGGTATCGTGGGCTTCCTTTAGGATCAAGGTCTTGAGTTTTTCATCATTGGGCACACAGATGCGCCCATCGAATCTCAGGATTCCCTCGGCATCCACGGCAAAACTGGGCGCCTTATCAAGGGGAATCTTCCTCTTAATCCCTTCAATGCTCTCATGGTCTTTCTGGGCGCCCTTGATCTGGTCAAGCAGGGTTGGGGCTAGCTCGAGATTTGCGAGGTAACCTTGGCTGACAAGTTCTAGTCCGAATTCCTCAAACTCCTTGTATAGGGCTGGTTGCTCGGCCTGGATCAGGGCATTCAAGGTACAAGGTTTGCGACTGAGGACATCGGCAACAACGTTGGCCTTTCCGGGATGGTCATGGATGCTGATGTCATAATCTTTGATCAATTCCATACATATCCATTGGCGTAGGTTCAATTCCTTCTGGGTGAAGACATACTTCAGGCTCTTGTGATCAATATAGATCTCACAGCGATGACCCACAAGATAGGGACGCCACTTCTTCAGAGCAAACACTACAGCTGCTAACTCCAGGTCATGGGTTGGGTAATTTTCCTCATGTGGTCGCAACTGTCGGGATAGGTAAGAAACAACCTTCCCTTCTTGCATTAAGACAGAACCAAGTCCGAGACGTGAAGCATCACAGTACACGTCGAAGCTCTTGGTAACATCTGTCATGATTAGGATCAGGGACGTGGTCAGTCTCTTTTTCAGCTCTTGAAAAGCGTCCTCACATTTCTGGGTCCATTCAAACTTCTTGTCCTTCCTTAATAGCTGGGTCATGGGCTTGGCGATGCTGGAAAATCCCTCAACGAACTTGCGGTAATATCCCGCTAATCCGAGAAAACTGCGGACTTCAGTCACGCTGGTGGGGGATTCCCAGTCTAGGATGGCTTTGATTTTCTCTGGGTCTACAGAAATTCCTCCTGCGGACACAATATGCCCGAGAAATGTCACTTCACTAAGCCAGAACTCGCATTTGCTAAGTTTGGCATATAGCTTGTGCCGTCGGAGAGTCTCCATGACTAGACGCAGATGCTCAGCATGCTCTTCTTCGGTCTTGGAGTAAATAAGGATATCGTCGATGAACACTACCACGAACTTGTCGAGGTATTCCATGAAAATCTTATTCATGAGGTTCATGAAGTAGGCAGGGGCATTGGTCAAGCCAAAGGACATCACGGTATATTCAAATAAAGCGTATCGGGTGGTGAAGGCAGTCTTGGGAATGTCTGATTCTCGAATCTTCAACTGGTGATAACCTGTCCGAAGATCGATCTTAGAGAAGACTCGGGCTCCGTTCATTTGGTCGAACAGATCCTCGATCTTGGGCAGGGGGTACTTGTTCTTGATGGTCACGTCATTCAGCCTACGGTAATCCACACACAGACGTGTGGTACTGTCTCTCTTGTCCACAAATATGATGGGCGATTCCCATGGTGAAGCGCTTGGACGGATGAGACCCTTGCTGAGCATATCAGCTAACTGTTTCTTCAATTCAACCAGTTCTTCCGGATTCATCCGATAGGGTCTCCGAGATATCAGAGCTGTTCCAGGAATAAGCTCAATTACGAACTCAATATCTCGGTCAGGTGGCATACCTGGCAATTCGTCCAGGAAGACGTCCGAGAATCGGTGAACAACTCAGATCTCATCTAGGGCTGGTCTGGCGATCCCTTCATGAGAGCCGGGATGGAAACGCTTTCCTTTGGACACATACTCCACCTCTGCTCCAGTGTCTGATGTGAGGGAAACTGCACTTCGGGCACAGTCTATACGACCATGATACTTGGCTAACCAGTCCATGCCGAGTATAACATCTATGCCCTGGGTTCCTAGTATGATAAGGTCGGATGGAAATTTCTGCCCTTGGACTTCTATGGGGATGCTGGAACAGAAGGACTTGGCGTCTGCCAAAGATCCAGGAGTCTGGATTTTCATAGGCTTGGATAAAAGGTTTCCTACTAATCCTCCCTTAACGACAAAACCTTCGATGACAAAGGAATGCGTGACACCGGAATCAAACAGCACAGTTGCAGGTACGGAGTTGACAAGAAAGGTACCCAGAACTACATCTGGTGCTTCCCGGGCTTCCTCAGCGTTGATGTGGTTCAGGCGGCCTCTTGCAACAGCAGTATTGCCAGTGGTGCGGCATTCTTTCCATTGTCGGGGCGGCCTGCTCCAGGGTTGGGTGCCGGGGCATTGGGACGAGCGGCGGGCTTCCTTGGATTGGGACATTCTTTGGAATAGTGGCCCTTGTTGCGGCACTCAAAACAGACGACATTGGGGGCACGGTTTGGGAAACCTCCAGGGCTATTGTTGTCGTTGGGGCGAGGGTAGTAGTTGTTGTTGGGGCGGCCGGGATAGTTGGGGCGCGCAGCTGGTGCAGTTGTTGGTGGAGGTTTGTAGGCAGGCTTTGGTGCTGGAGGATAGTTGCGGGGCTTCTGGCTGCTAGATCCCTCCTGGGCATTTATCCTCCTCTTGCGGCTCTCAGACATGGATTTGCGCTTGGTCTCCAGCTGGATGGCCTTGTCCGCAAGGGACTCCAAGTCGTTGAAGTCATGGGTGACGAACACACACTGCATCTCGTCATGAAGCCCATCCATAAAGTGTTTTATCTTCTTCTCCTCGGTATCGGTATCTTCAGGAGTGTACCGAGACATATCGGTAAACTCATCCAGATAAGCAACGACATCCTTGCTTCCTTGCCTCAGCTTGCGGAACTCATCCTTCTTCCTATTGATAAGTCCATCGGGGATGTGTTTCTTGTGAAATCTATCCTTGAAGTCATTCCAGTTGATGACCTGCTCAGCTGGCTGGAGTGCCTTGGTGGTCTCCCACCAAGCTCGGGCAGGTCCGGCGAGGTAGTGGGTGGCATAAAGGACCTTTTCATAGTCCCCCACTGCGGCCACCTCGAGATCATTCTCGATGGTGCGAAGCCAATCATCGGCCTCGAGTGGGTGAAGTCCCTTGGAGTAGGTAGGTCGGTTGGTCTTCTGGAAGTCGCTTAAGGTGGATCACTGATTTCCGCCCTCTTCGCCACCACCGCCATTGTTGTTGCGGTTGGCATGAGCAGCGGCAAGTTGCTGCAGGGCAGCGAGATGAGCTTGACGCTCCTCTCGGGCAGCTTGGTGGTCCTCCATGATGATAGCAAGGAGTTGGGCTGGCGTTGGGTCGGGTGGTGGTGGTTGGTTTTGGTTGCCGCTTCAAGTACCCGCCATCCTGAAGTGAACAGGATATAAGAGACAAGCAAGGTTTCCGATTAGGGGATAAATTTTAAGAAGCTTTTAGTGGAATAATGGTGCATTTCAACAAGGTTGTTAAGACATCAAGCAAGACAATCAAATCATTCAAAGCATCACAATCATCGAGTTCATGCCATACATCAAGGACACAAAATAAGGATGGTTTCAATAGAACCATTACATAATATCGCGACAGAGGGTCGACTTAATCCTACGATAGCGGTGTGAATCACTCATCTACTGGGGAGGGACCTCGGGCTCGTCAGTAGCGTCGGACTCGTAGTCGGGCTCCGCCGGGTCCTCCTCCTCCCCGGGAATGTCGTCCTCCACGACTAGGTAAACGGGAACAACCTCCTCCTCTACCATCTCTTGTCGTCGTCGTCCTCGTCCTCACAGTCCATCTCCTCTAGGTAGTCATCATCGTCGCTGATGAAGGCGCGGTTCTCCTTGCGGAGATCCTCGCCCTCCTCTTCTAGCTCGGCGGCCTGACGCTCCATGTCATCGATCATCTCGTCCTGCTCCGCCACCTTCTTGCGGAGACGCCGAATGGTCCTACTCTGGCAAGACAGCTTGAGGCGGTAGTTATCCACCTCCCACTTCAGCCGGGTCTCACCAACGCGGCTCTCGGTCAGCGACTCGCGGAGGCTGTCGGTCTGCAGACTGGAGGCACTCAGGGATGCCTGGGTAGTGGCGAGCATAATCTCCATGTCGGTGATGTGCTCACCGAACAGAGTGTACCTCGAGGTGTAGGTGGGATATCTGTCGCTGTCACGCCTTCCGTAGTACCAGAAACGGGTAGTCGCTAACTCGGCCTTGTGCTCCTCACAAAGGCAAGCCAGCATCCTCTACATGGCGCTGCTGAGCCCATCGGCCCAGTTGGGGGCCATGGTGACATAGCGCAGATCCTTCGAACGAGGGTCCTCAACATTCCCCCGAACCGAGGACTCGATACGCCAACACAGAGTCCGACGGACAAGGTGGTTGACGTGGTGACCCTCAAAATCGGGAGCGGGGCGACCCAAGATGTCGCTCAACTCGTACAAGTCCTTCTCGAACATCATCGTGCCATCCTTCCTAACTTGCTTGAATGCGATGGCCTTGCTTGTCGCCATCTACAAATTTTAAGTAAAGTTTTAAGTTAGTGAGGTGATAAGTGGTCGAAATTTTAAGCAAGGACATGAACATGTATGATAGGTGAGCAAAATTTTAAATGTTCATTAGAGGACAAAATTAGCAAGATAATATTTTAAGTTGATGACAAGTGTGCAAAATTTTAGTTCAAGAATTTAAGACAATAGAACAAAATTCTAAGGCATGATTTAGAAAGATAGTACTTAGTGGGATTTTGATAATTGAGAGGGTTGGGGGATAAGCAATTTTCAAAAATACTCACATCCGAATATTTTTAGAACTTAAATTTTTGTAACTCCTATTTAACGCCCATGCTAAACTAAGGTCTCCTAAAGTCAGGATGGCTCTGATACAAGCTCTGTGGGGACCCCGGACTAGCTGTCCAAAATATCCGATTATGCTTAACACAACGATCTCGTGATCAGTCTGTCGTTGCACATAATCCGAACTGAATATCAAAGTTTACATCCATTACAATACCGAATTCAAAGTCTGACAAATATGGTCATACAGACCAAGTCTTACATAGGTGCCTTTAAGGGCCAAATGATAACAAAGCAGCGGAAACTACGGTAGTCGACCAAAACACGTCTTGACACCTGACAGGCAGCTGACTTATGAAGATACTAGTTCGCGTCATCGGCGTCGTACTCCTCCTCCTGGTAGTATTCCTCCTCGCAATCTGGCATCACACGAATGACAGGGACGAAACCATTATGAGTACATTTGAATGTACTTCGCAAACTACCCCCGACATGAGTATGCACTAGCATCCATTTTATTATAAGAAAACATTTATTTTTAGAAGACATCTCTATATCTTTGTTGAAAAAGGTAAGAAGAATTTTTATAACTTTTCCAGAAAATTCATCATGTTTAGTTTACTAAAACTCCTCCTTTTTCCGACCATAGCCCTTCATGGTCAACATTTCCGGCAAACTCATACCGATCCTTTGGTATAGTTGCACCACATAGTTCCACTTTGTTTTCCGAACCCAACAACATTTTTGCACAAGGTCTTAGAACAGCCTCCCAACCGTCCATTTCCGAGGACTCGGCTACTCGAATAGTTTTTACACTCTGCAGAGGTTTTACGCTTTACCCACACCGATCCGGCAAATCATCGTGTCAACCACGTCCCACCATACAAGGTGTATGTGAAGTTGAGTAACCGGCCCTAGCCTTTCCTTTGCTCACGCTAGTACAGGATCCTGCCGCTACGACACTTTCCATCGACACTTAGTCCAGTACCCCGTCGGGAACCCTAAGTGTGAGGACTCGTAGTTCTATCTGGCTTTTGTTTATTGCAGTTTCCTGCACAACCTTCTATCCTCTTCATCCATTGGTGAACTCGGACCCAGGTCAGGGGGTAGGTCACCGAACCATCCCCTCATGGAACAGAGTCATCTCCGTTGTTGAGGCATCTCGTACTAACATGAGCAAACTATATGACTAAGCCTTGTCCCATATTTGGGGTAGGAATGGTCGCACATGTATTGTTGGTCGTCATAGTACTAAGTACGCATTGTGCATAACTCGGAAAACATCAACATTCTTTCTTTTCCATCAACATGGATAACACTTTATCCAACCAAGGATAATCAAAGGAGTTTTTAGTATAAATCACTTTTATTTACCAACCTATAATTCCATAGGCACTATAGTGTGCATCTACATAAGTGGCAAAATAGTTTTTCATAATCTTTCGAAAACATGTGTTTTGTATGAAACATGTATCCCAAATTATCGATGTAATTATATAGGGGTGCAAAGCTCAGAAAGTAGCTTGCCTTGCTCAGCAAAGTAGGCCTGGTCTTGTGCTTCATGATCAACAAAACCACCCTCCTCGATCACTCCGGCAACGTTCTCTTCTACTCGCAATAATCAAGCAAATGCAAACAATTACACAACTACTCAACAGAACATCACAAAAATACAAACAAACACACTACAGAAAGCTACTGACCAAAGGAAGGCAACACAATTGGATTTGACTTAAATTAAGCTATTGAACTTCCTATACAATTTAATTAATCCAGAAGCTTAGCAATCAAGTTTAGGCAACAGATTAGTTTTATTGATCACAAAATTAAATCCTCTTAGCTACATACAGTACTGATTATTTGTGATCTAACCCAATTGGATTTAGTCCAATTGGACTAAGCATTAAACAACTAAAATTGTTTTAGTCCAGAGGTGATAGCTAACATCATTCTTAATCTAAACAATTATAGTTGCTTAATTAAATCTACAAAAATTAGGGTAGACAACCTACTGTGATACTAAGCTAATAAAATTGGTTCACTAATTTTGGATGAACAGAGTATCAGAAACAAACAAGTTTAGAATATTTACTTTCTGTACTGTTTTAATTAGCATGCAATTAATTCTGCTCTAACCAGGATGAAACTACTATGGTTGGAAAGATGATTTCATAAGCTTTCCATAACAATTGAGTTTGAATTATTTGGACAAGTAAATCTCGAGTTATGAATTTCTAAAGTTTACACAAGTTTCTGTTTTTCAATTTCTATTTAATTCGATTTAAATCCTGGGTGTGGATAATGTTAAAAACCCTGACGGGTGCGGTCTACCCATCAGAATTAATCAATCGCGCGGGGAAATGTTTAAATCGCTGACATGCGGGGCCCATATGTCAGGACCTATTTTAACTGAAGCGGTACGCTGCCGTTGGATCTAGATCCAATGGCTCGCGTGCTAAGCATCGGCGACGACCACAACTGGGCGGTGCCGCCGTGCCCGCAGCTCCGACGGTGAGCAGGGGGAGCACCTAGGCTGGCTTGCGACGGCGGAGACGACGTGAATCGATGGCGGCGAGTGTGGGGAAGATCTTGGGGTGAGCTGTGCGTGTCGAGGCCGGCTCTATACTCGACGGCGTCCTCGTCGGCTTCCGCGGCCGTGCGTGAACTCCGGCAACCTTGCGTCGCTTCTCCTGTGTACGAAACATAGGGGGAAAAGGAGGCGTGTGAGTGCGGTGTCCATGGTGAGCTCGGGAGGGTGCAGAGAGGGAAGAAGGGAGCAGCAGCACGGTGTGGCCGTGGTCGACGCCGACCTCGGCTCCGGCAGGGCTTCGCCGCTCTGCTGCGGCAGCGGCTGCTGCTCGCTTTGCCCACCCTGCTGGCGGTGCACGAGAGAATAAGTGGAGGGGGAGAGAGGTGTGGTGGTGCGAGTTGAGAGCGAGGTCGGGGTCGGGTTTTATAGCCAAACTCAGGCGTACGGTGGTCGAGGTGCACGGGGAGGTCTAGGGCATGGCGTGGCTCGCCATTTGAAGCCTTGGGCGGTGCGTCGACGGTGTGGGTCGCCGTTAGGGCTTGCGGTGGCCGCCGGAGAGGTGAGCGGGTAGGTGGCCATCACAGGCATGGACGGCGTCCAGGGCACGCCCGTGGTTTTCGTCACCGTGGTGATGTAGGTGTCGGGCAGGGGCGGTGACGTCGGGGTGTCTGCAGTGCTCCGTCGTGCGAGGTGAACGGCGGGGATGAGCCGTGTGTGCGGAGGAGCTGAGGTGGCGTCCATCCGCGGCGGCGTCGACGTGCTCTGGCGCCGTGGATTGGGCAAGCTCGGCGACGTGGGGGCGGCGATCCGTGGCGTCCCGGCGATGCCCAACTGGCGCGGGGGAGCACGGCAGAGGGCGCGGCGAGGTTTGGCCACTCGCCGGCCTTCTTTTCTCTCCTTTTTGCAGGTGCGGGTCCGGGCCGAGGTTGAAGACGACGCGGCCAAGCGCTAGGCGACAAATTGGCCGCGGCGTGAGCGCGTGTGGGTGCTGCACGGGTGAGGGGTGAGGTTTGAGTGAAACTCCGTCGAATTCGAACTCAAATTCTATCGAAATCGAGATGAACTTGACTGAGTTCAAACTCTGCTCGTCAGGTGTTCGACAGAACGCATGAACACACTTTACATTTAAATTCATTTGAATTCTTTTCATAGTTTGATTAGTAAATGTTTATTTAGGTTTGTGGTTCTGTTTTGATAATTTTAGGTGTATGTTTTGTTTGTTGAATCTAGTGATAGAAAGAAATAAAGAAAGATATAGGAAATTTAAAATATAGGTTTTTGAAATTATACATTTGAGAGGAAAGATACAAGAATAAAAATGGGGGTGAAGATAATATCACTCCACTGATTTTTATTGAGAAGAAAATAATATGTTGATTGTGCATTACAATGTTGTTTTCCACTTTTACAAATATGTTCCAAGATTTTTATTCAAGCAAGCAACACAATCTATTATATACTAAAAGCAAAATGAGTTAGTTTTCGAGGCACCACGTTAATCCACATCATCCAAATTAATTTGATAGTTGGATCCAAAATATACGGTTAGGATTTAAAAAGGAATTAGTAGTAATGTAACTACATTATCTGTTTGACACGATCCCTTTTGGAAAAAGTCTTTCGTGCAACATAAGTCCTAACAAAACCTGATCGACACATAAAAAAACGACATTGTGACTTATGCCTATAGGACTCATGCGGCGTAACAAAAATTTGACCGACACGTTAAAAAATCTTTCGATAGATTGTAGGTTCGGTGGCCGTTGACATAATCCTCTTCTCCTCACATATCCAAAAGTTTGGCTGGCTGGCCGGCCGGGACTGTGTACGGCTCTACCCAATAACCATGTCAGACTGATCCAAGTTTTTTCGTAACGCACATATCCAAAAGCACTAACATCTGCTCCCTCCGTTTCTTAATATACTTCCTCCCTCCATCGTCTTTTAAGGATGTCACAAATTTGTCTAGATTGAAATGTATCTAGACATAATTTATTATGTAGATACATGTAAATTTCGATCAAATTGAGACATTTTTTATGGACGGAGGAAGTAAGATATTTTAATATTGAGACATCCTTTTATAGAGGAGGGAGTAAGATATTTTAGGTGTTATACATGATGTTTATATGCATACTAAAATGAGTGAATGTACAGACTAAAACATGTCTAAATATATATGTATACATGTGAACGTGAACAAAGGTTAAAACGTCTTATATTTTAAAACGAAGGGAGTATGATCTACTTCGGTCATTAAGATTTTAAGCAATCGACGTCCTATGCGGCCTACTGATAATATATATGAATACTACTATATTTCACTAATACAGATAATGTTCAAATATTATCAAATCATCAATACTACTTAAGTTTTATTAGTTTCTTATTAAAAATAAGTTGTATATGATGGCTTAATGCATGTGGCTAACTGAAACAAAATATTATCATGCTCATCACCAATGCACCTGCGGGGAATTATTTGTGATAGGCATGGTTGTTAGCGACTATGTTTGCTGGCTTTTCCAAACACAAATAGAAAATCATTACAAGCGGATATTTTGTGATGCCAGCAAGAGAATCTTTTTTTCTCCGGTGTTACTTTTAAATTCATAATTTCATAATAGGATATTTGTTTTGAGTTTCAATACTTATGCAAACATACATGTATATAGTTTGCGCTGCGTGTCCTTCCCCGCCCAGTTACCTATATATATTAAAACTAATAATACTATTTAGTTATGTAAATATGAGCAAAGCCGGAAATTTGATCAAAACAATAAAAAGACATACCGAGAACTGTTGACTCCATCGACCACTTCAATACAAGTGTTGATCCATAGGAGAACACCACGAATTAGACGAAACCAATAGGCTTTCATTCCATATGACAAAGAAGACACTAACACAACCTGCCTATAGATTTCAAAGTTGCACATGAGAAAATCGTGGTATGATCATCTAATTGTACAATGGATAGATCTTCCTATAGTGTATGGATTTTTAGTAATATAACTTTAAATCATCACAACGAAAATATTTCCACAGTTTACTTTAATGTGCTATATAAAACCATCCACTGATTTTACAGTCTGAAGGATTAATCGTACCAACAAAATGGATTGTTCTCATGATAAGTCACCAATCACGTTTTCTTTTCCGTATCACACATGATGTCCTATCTTTTTTGCTGTCAATAATTCTAGAGTCATTACAAATTTGACATAGAAATTTTCTGTACATCCGTTGAGAGTATTCATATATAACATATTCTTTTTTTTTTGCGGAGAATATATAACATGATTTTATAATTGAAGGAACTTTTATTTTCAAGTTGAATAAAAGTTCCTTCAATTATAAAATCTGCAATAAAATTATGTATAATTAGTTCTTGTGGTCTTCCTTTGATGTGATTAAATACACTTCATTTCAGTTTTCTCAGGTTTTTTTTTTCTTATGCTTACAATTTGATAGGAAACACAACTGACATCGCAACATGTAGAAAAATTATGATTGTTTAAGATGCCATAAACAATGATTTCATTGCAGCATAATCATGTTTCGTGACATGACCAACACAAGTGAGCGGGGGTTTAGAATTATTAGGTTCAAGTGTGGGTTTAATAGGGATAAAGTTAAATCAGGCCAATCAAATAATAAACCTACAGTGCTAGGTAGTATAGGGATGCTGCAAGGAGTGATGAACTGATGAGAACCTCCTAGCTACATTTTCGTGGTGCAATTGAAATAGAATTATTTGAAGCAAATTGGTGATTGATTAAAAGTGCTGAAAGTATGTATGTTTTCCTAAATGAGGTATGTTGCATGTAACTATGTGCCATCTAACTTCGTGCAGTCCTTTTTACACGACAAAACAAATATGTATCAGTGAGAGAGTACAACGACGAATGTGGAATGATGGACGAGCATAAATATATGTATTAAAACAACAATACCTAATGACACCGTAGAATAGGTGTTACTTTATATTGTCAAAATACCAACTCTCCCATAAACTAAAAGATTCCAGACATGTGGTATTTTATCAACCATAATAGCTATGAAAGTTTATGATTATATTTCGCCTTTCCAGTATAAAAGAGAACAAGCAACACAAATTTAGTTCATGAACATACAATACTCTAAAGATATTGCCCTCGCATTTGCGAGGGCCACCTTGCTAGTTAAATAAAAGAAAACAAGCAACACAATTAATCAAGCAAAAGTTTTTGTTGGCTCACAATCTTCAGACATGGAACATGGTTTTTAACTTATTACACAAATTGGGGTGTTACACTTTCATTTTTAAGTCATAAACAGCGTGAGCATGTGTCAAGTCAATTCAAATAAATCATTCAGAGGAGGATACCATCTTGCCATACCGTTTACGAATAAAACAGTGCAAGCAAATATCTATATGACATGTTATCCATTATTAGCAAATTGGCACTGATCATAAAAAGACATGAACGACCAAGCAATCATTAAATAACATAATCACTACCATGACATCTAAGCATGTTCATATGAGTAGGTATATTTACAAAAATGAAAAACAACTAGAGTTCATACCAGCCTTTTACCACATCTTGATTGTCGTAAATAATCATCATTGTTTCTTACTTGTGTGGCTTGAATGATATGAAATGATAACCAAGCCCCCAAGTGGAATCATGGAAATTGTTAAACTCTGAAACAACTATACAAAACAAAAGAAGAACACATATTTTTGGGTTTTCGATTTTAAAACAAGCATGGAAAGAAACAAACAAATAAAGCAAAATCCTTTTGGATTTTTGAATAATGGACATAAATTAAAAAGATAAAGTAAACTAGCACTAAATGTACGAGCGATGAAAGAAAGAGGAATAAAAGAAATATTTTTGGTCTTTTTGGGTTTTGCGAAAATAAAACTAGTATAAGAAATGATAGTGAAAAAGAAAAGAAACAAACTGAAACATGGATATACAAAGTACCGGCAGGATATGAATATACAAAGTGAGTGAGATATCGGTGAGCCGACGTACCTCCCCCCAAGCTTAGGCTTTTGGCCTAAGTGGGAGATCAATCATCGACGTGTGTAGGAACTCCATCCTGGCGCATCATCTCTAGCATGATCATAATCAGGATCCCATGAAGAAGGAGTTGAAACTCCATAATCAAAATACTGATATGAGGAGCTCGCTGTGTCGAAGGGCTGGGTGAAATCTGTCGCAGAGTGGAACACGGGTTCCCCTAGTGCTGCCAAAGTGGGTCCACCGCATGTGGGCCCAGCGTGAAGATGGACATGACCAAGACACGGCGCAAGACTGGCGGACACCCCGCGCCAGCCAAGGCCACCGGGTGCGAGGGACCCCCAGGACTCCCGCACCCCAGAAGCAGAAGAAGACCCCGAGAGCGCGAGGCCCCGGCAGGGCCGGGCTCCCTCTCGGGTACCAGTCCGTACGAGCTGAAGATAAGGTTTCCACCACACTCCAGAAGATGGTAGAAGAACCCAAAAGACTTGGGAAGCAAGGCGCGGGCATGGGACACTGCCTGCGGTGTGCCAGCCTTTGCCCACCTCGCTTTCCCCCAAAGGGTGGAGATCTCACCAAACCGGCGAAGGGATACTTGGAGGAAGAGAGGCCACGTCTCCTCCTCCACCATGGAGAGGGGTTTCTTCCTGCCAAGACCCCTCGCGCTCCTCACATGACCTCTGTGGCATCCCCTTGTTCTATAAAAGGAGGACCAAGGCATGGAGGAGGGAGGATGAAAAACAAGAACACACAAGCAAGACGCAAGACCAAGCAAGCATAGAGCAACGCAGAGCTAGGCTAGGCAGGGAAGAGAAGGAAGATGATCTCCTCCGGGCAAGGATCTGTCCTTCCTCTTCCTTTAGCCAAAAGCCCTGCCGGGTACCTCGCCGGAGACCTCCTTGTAGCCACACCATGATTCCTCCATCTATCCAGACATGCAGGAGTAGGACTGTTAGCCTTCGGGCGGCCTGAACCTGGGTAGATCGCTGTGTCCTGTGCTTATTTGCCTTACACGTCGAGATCGAGAGAGATAGAGAGCTTGCCGGTGACCCTTCTCCGGAAGACGTCTTCCAGCCTCCTTCGCGCCCCTACCGAATCTACAAAGGGGGACCCGTCATCCCCGGTGTCCGTCCTTCATGACACGACAAAATCTTCCTCAGTTTGCCCTCTTTCATCTTCCGCGCGAGGGTCGTGCTCCTCCAGATAAGCATCAAGATCATCATCTAAAAACGACCACCCTTCCCTGGCATCAAGGTTAAAAAAAGAGGTGCATGCAAACAAACCATACGATCAGAGTTTTTAGCTCTCCATCTAGACTTTTTGACAAAAACTAATTCATATGACAAATTATCAATGGTGGACCAGCGAGAAACAAATTGATGACCTATCATAGAGTTAATATCAAGTCTCTTCTTAGAAAGCTAAATATCAAGAGGATGAAGTCATACACCATGCATGGCTAACAAACCGGAAGCAATGAGGGCACCACAAATCCCCCCTTTTTCACGGTTAGCAGAAAGACGAAATGCTATCATAGCGCCCAAGTGATAAGTTCTATCATACTTTAGGGCAGCAGAGAGGAATAACAAGTCATAAACAGATAATTTGTTTGCATTTTCCTTGCTAGAATACACTTACCAATGTAATAGGCAAAATATCGAATAGATGGAAGTTGGATGTTTCGAATTTTACCACCCTTAGCTGTCAAACTCCTTCCTTGGCAGATTTCTGAATAAAGATTCAGTAGAGGTTTAGGTTGATCTCTAATCCTCTCATGAGATACCCAATATGGTACCTTAATAGCTGCGCAAAAATCATGAAGAGGCAAATCGACAGCTTTATTGTAGATGTTATAATTAACCATGGGGTTGGGAAAAGACCAAGTGAATCTAAAATTCTGCACCACTGACATAGTCAGCTTTGCATATTGATCTGGTTCAGTAATAACAAAATGCTCCAATCATAATGGATACTAGATAAAAACCAAATTATGTAAGAGACTAAACATCACTAAAACTTTGCAATTACAGTAGAAAAACATTAGGTAAAATAAGGAGGGAAACAAAATGTTGTTTACCAATTTTATGCGCTTAAAACATACTCCCTCCGTTTCAATGAAGAGGGCGTATATTTTTTTGCGTTTTTTACCAAAAAGTAAGGCGCAGGGTGCAAATTTGGTTCGACTCTGCCCGCCGTACCCCCACTGCCCGTTGTCTTGTCTCCTCTTTATTAGCGATACAGTTACAGAAGCTCTGCTCCTTTCCTTGCATGCAACAGTTTAATTGGCTGTACAGCCGTACAGGCTCATGCAAGATCCAACCACACACGCACTAATCAATGCGAGGGAATATCCATTAGTTAGATCTCGCAGGGTAAAATCGTCCAAAACTTACGGACGGAACTGCTCCTTAATCGACGCGGCACGAAATATGTATCCCGTTCATAGGAACGGAGGGAGTATTTGTTAACAAGGTTGATCAAGTCTTGTCACCAAATATATTTTATATGATATAAAAGAATTAACCTACATGAAACAATCATTTTACCTTAAATTGTATAGCTATAGATGCAATCATAATATTTTGAAATCCTTCATGAGGGTCATATATAGGGCAATCAATACTTACCACTTTGATGGTCTTAAAATTCGCAATTGTATTTACTCCATATAACTTGTCCAGCTTCTTGCGAAAATAAACAGTATGCTCTTTATCATTAACATTGAAAGAAAGTTACTTTCCCTTTGTTGCAATCAATAACAGCCTCTAAAGTTTTAAGAAAGGTTCTCTAAAAAATAATAGACATATTGTCATCTTCAGGCATTTCCAGTACAACAAAATCAGTTAAAATTAAGCAATTATTAGCCACTTAAACAGGAACATCTTCACATATACCAACAGAAACAACAATAGATTTCTCGGCCATTTGCAAAGATATAACTGTTGGTATCAATTTATCCAAATAAATCCTCTTATAAAGAGAAAAAGACATGACACTAACTCGTGCCCCTCAATCACATAGAGCAGTTTTAACATTAGGAATAGTTGGTATACCCGGATCTCCAAGCTTCTTTGGAAACTTACCATTGAAAGAATAATTCCCTCGCAGGCACCGCCGTTGAAGACCCAGCGCTGCCCTAGAAGGCCGGCTGGCAGCGGTGGCGCCGGTGGCAGGTCCACCTCCATGGCCTCGTACCATGGCTGCTGGGGCTCCACCGCCTGCTGCGCCTCCGCCTCCGCCGCCGCTGCCTGCTCCTGGGCGACGTCGGCGAGGACCATGTCCCAGCACCTGGCCTCGTCCTCGGTCATCTGCCTGAGGGAGGCCTCCCTCACGGCCTCCCACTCCTCCTCCTCGCTGAGCTCCGTCTTCACGCGTTGCGAGGGAGGTGGCGGTGAACCAATCCTCATCGCGCGCGGCACTGGCGGCGCGTCGCGGCGCCGTGTGTGCGGTGGCGGAGACCACCACCCAGATGGCGGCGTCGGCGCCCTCGTGTACATGGCCTGTCGCCGCAGGTTGTGCTCGTTGCGGAACCACTCCGTCCAGTTGGGGGACGTGGCCATGAAGGCGGGCTCGTTGCGGAGTTCACGGGGGAGGCGGCGGCGGCGCCACTCGATCTCCGCATCTTGTGCCCGCTCGCTCGTCGGCATTGGATGCACAGGGATGCGCTGCGGGTTCAGATGCCAATGCTCGGGGAGCTTGACATCTGGCCACGACAGCGGCGTCGCGTGGTTCCAGTACCACTCGCAGTCCTCGCGCCTGACGTAGACCCGCTCGCGCAGCGACGCGTGTGGCGCCCTGACCCGACTGCTATACAGTGATATTGTGTCCCCGGTTATCCGATACCACCGGACACACTATCAAATCATAATAGAGAGATCAAGACTGTGGAACAACTGGCACATCACAGACTCTACGACACAAAAATCATATAGTTCAACTCTTATAATAGAGAAAGATAGCAAATGACAACCAGAGGTCACAGACCCAACATTACAACATGCGGAAGCGAAGTGTGTTGTTCTAAACAACAAGAACCAAATTATGGCCTAAGAGGCCTGCAAATAAACATCTAGCGCCAGCTGTTCCGGAATGTCCCAAGCTGCCACCTGGGAACCCCAGACTACTCGTCGACGTCCACAAAGAACCCACCTTCGAGGTCGGTGAAGTCCTCTCCTGAAAATAAGCAAACGACGTTGAGTTCGACGAACTCGCAAGATTAAGAGCTAATATATGCTCGATGATTGGCTTTCAAGGTTTTATGGCTGTTTTGCATAAAGCTGATTTTATTTTAAAAAGACATAACTCCCTGGCATCGACTAATCAGATTATTTTGAAAGGGGGTAAGAAGTAACTCTTTTCTTTGATCACCTTTCTCAGAGATCAACCATCACCAACCATTGTACCTGTTCATCAAAGGCACCTCCCGAATCACCCTCGAGGAAGCTCACCTTTCAATCTTGAGTGGTACCTCTAGTACCCTGTTTTTAATCATTCCGTTAAAGTTATTCTATGATCTTACCTTCACTTCCCAAGTTCGTCCATAACCGCGGACACGGCTTTTCGAAAAGATTTAACCCTGCAGGGGTGTACAAATGTTTGCCACACGTACCGTCCGGCCCATTACCTGATCATTAGCTCTCTTCCTTGGAAAGCCGGCTGGGTGGGAGCGGTGTCGACTTCTCCCTCGTTAAGGACTTTCCAGGATCATCAGTGGTGGCAGGACTGCCAGGATCACAACACCCCGCCCCACGGCCACTCATTTTCCTAACACCACCATCCTCATACCATTCTCAGCCACCAACTCACGCACGCGCAAATGGAAGCCCGAACTAGAGGACCCTGGCTAGCCCCGCTCGAGTTATTTAGTCTATGAGGGTTCCTGCACTGCGAATGCATAGGCCTCATGTCACAGCCCAAAATTTTGCCTCTGTATAAGTGGTAGTAGGACCCCAAATTTTTGAGCCAACAAAAACTTTTATTTTCACCTGATATTTTTGTTGAAACAATACTTTGTGTTTTGCAAGGCAAGGAGTGATTTCTTTCCAAACCAATTTAAATTTTTCATAAAACCAACCTAGTTTTCTCTCGAGGTCCATTTAAGAAATTCTTGTTTTAATCCATTTTCCAACATGGTGCCTTGAGAGATTTTTGTCCAAAACCATTTCATCAACTTGATTTTTAACTTGACAACATCATTTAGCAAGGAAGCATCCAAGATTTCAAAAATGCATAGTGGTTTGAGTGAGTTTTTCAAAAAAAAATTAATTAGGGTTTCTCCTAAAACCCTACCCAAGTAGATGTTTTAAAATTATGATTTTATGAACCTATGTGTGAACCCACTTGTGCTTGTACTCTTGATCATCCATGTGTGAAATATTAGTGCTTGTGGTTTGTGCAAAACAAATTTTTAGAATTTTCTAATTAGGTTTTTATTTTCTGAAATCTGTTAAGACTTGCTGTTTTGGACATGTTATTTTATGTGGTTAAAATGTGCAATTATGGAAAATTTGAGTTTGGAGATGATCTATGGTGTGTGGACATTGGTTCCATGCCCTTGGATCACCCTTTTTGTACCTTTGGAACCCCTAGATACATGCATGTTTATATGGCTAAAGATTAAGACAGAAAACAGAAAAAAACAGAAAAACAGAAAAGTCAGAAACAGTCAGAGAGTAGCCCACTTACCAGCATGTTTCCCTGCCCTTAAACATTTTTCAAAAATGGACCAAAAATATTAAATGGAAGTATTCAACCTGGAGATCATTTACCAATTTAAATTTTTCCATTTGGACTTGATTTGCTAGGTGAAAAGCAGAACTTTTGCTATGTTGACTGCCCTGACACTTAGCCGTTTTTCTGAAAAACTGAATTTTCTGAAGATTACTGTTCACAGCACGGGCAGAATTTTGGAGCACGTTTTCGTGTTGATTTCGTGCGAACCAGAGGGAGCGACCATGTCCATTCTACTCCCCCATGTCCCCACTTCATCTCCATGCCATTGTATGGCTTCGTTGAGGTCAACGAGGAGCAGTAGGAGAGGAGACATGGAGGTGGCCGTGATGTGACTCGGGAGTGGACCGTGAGGAGAGAGCAGCCCATTTCTTCACTCCTCCTCGCGTCCTTGCCCTGCCCAGAACCCACTCAACGGAGAGGACACCAGTTGACGCCCTGAGGAAGCCCAGAGCCGACGTTTGCGTGCTCGAACACACCCACGCCGCCCGGCCGTTGACACCGAGTGGGGGAGAGGATGTTTTCCTCGGATTTAAGCCACCACTGCCTCTCACACTTCGCCACCCACCTCCACACATCCACCGCACCCGCCCCACCCCATCTTTTCCTTACCTCTCGCTCTCTGCGAGCGAGGCGGAGGAAGAACTCGCCGGAGCCCGAGCGAGGTCGCGTTGGAGGTTGCCGCCGCTCCACTGCCGATTTCTCCTACCTCTCTGCACCATCGCACCGCCGAGCTTCCAGAACACGCCCCTGACACGTTTTCCTGGCCTCTTGCCTGCAGAAGCGCCGCCGCCGTCCTCGACGTCCCGCCGGACCTCGAGCTCGCCGGAGTTGCACCGTGGCACCGTTGCCGCTGCCGCCGCCACCCCTGCACGGCTTCAAGCTCGCGTGACCGCCCCAACCACTCGCCACCGCCCCACGTCGCCCCTAGGTGAGCTATCCCCGAGCTCGATCTTCCCGTGTCGCGGTGAGAGAGAGAGAGAGAGAGAGGAAGAAGACGCGTCTGGATCGTCGATCTCCAGATCGACGGCTCCCTTTGAACGCCACCCGTTCCCGCGCCGCGCGCGCGCGCACACCTAGCTGGGCCGCTTCGGCCTTAGCTGGGCTCGCCCAGCGAGATTCGGCCCGTGCGCCGTTTTTTTTTCTTTTCTGTGTTTTTTTGTTTTTAGGCAGAATATGTGTCTCTGGTTTAAATCCGTTTAAAATAGGAAAATGCAAAATAAAATCAAACCAAAAATCTGGGTAGTACCTCTGCAAGTTCTTAAACACACCCAACTTGTAGATCTACATTTTAGTCATTATTTTTGGAGAAATAAATGGAGAGGCAGAAGTACTGGTTTTCACTAAAACTTAAATATTTTTTTTCTAAGAATCACAAAAATGCAAACTCAACTGTTTTGGAAAGCTCTAAGTGTTACCTAGCAGTAGAACTTGGTCTTGCTTGCTAAAGATCAACCTAATTAAAATGGCATGCATTTCTGTAAATGTCCAGTAGGCTATTCTAGGATTTTTGGAAATTATTTGGTGATGATTTTTGAAGTGAATCCAATTGTGTTGGCTTGTATATGTTTAGGAGTACCTAATCCTATCTTGGTGTGATTTATTGAGCTGTAGATTTAATTGGGTGAGCAAAACTAGATTTTATGCTTTTCTGATAATAATTATTTATAGTTTTATTTAGTTTTATAATATGGGTTAGTATTCTTTTTGTGATTTCTAGCATGTGTAGGTTTGATATTCTCTGTTATGATTGTGTTACTTCATATTGATAACATGCTAGGAGAAGTTGAGTGCTTCATGTGTTGTGAGAGGATATTATCACTAGTAGGACTATTTCCTAGACTTTTCTAGCATTTAGGGATTGTATGAGGATAAAAATCCTTTATATGGAATGACTTTAGAGAGTGTTGTGTGAACATCAGTAGCTTGTTATGTTGCTACTGGTTGAATAGCATGTCACCCTTGTTTGGATATTACTTAGCCCTTAGCAAAGCATGTTTAACTAGAATATTACTTTTGATAATATTTGTGACTCACTAGTATGAATAGATTTTTGTCTAGCTTGTGTTTAGGTGACTTTTGTAAATGACCAGAGGCTAAATGACCTCTTTATGCTTTGGTTGATAGTGGTACACCCACTGACCCCATTGCATTTTGGTTTGAGAATAAAATTCTCAAACTAGAGCATAGCTCTATTAGTTTTCTTTTCAAATAAAAATATGTGGTAGATTTTTATTTTTGAAAAGTAGATGATTGTTGTGCAATGATGTTTGCTTGCTGTATGTGATGCTTGTTGCTAGTATGTACCTTTAGTTGGTACTGATTGGTGGTTACTCTCTTTTGCGACGCTAGAACCCGAGGAAGAAGCTGTTGCTGAGGAGGCCTATTGTCAATCCTGTTTATTTCAGGGACAAGACTTTGACCAGTACCAAGGCAAGCTCCCAAATGCTTGCTACTATACTTATCATTATATCATGCATGATTTACTTCTGAAGTTTTACAAAAACTTGGAAAAACAAAACTATTTTTGATATGGCCATTACTACTAGTGTTATTATAAATTATTACATTGCCATTAGTTACAACTTGGTGTTACCAAGCCCTTAGCCACCATATGGAATATTTACCACCACAAGTTAATAATTTTGAAGTCCCTAAGTGGACACCCCTAAAAGTGTGTTTTCGAAAAACAAAGGTTTTAAAAGAAAAACCCGGGAAAGGTGGGACCTTGTCCACGGGAGGATTGTGAAGAAGATGTTTTGGAAATGTTTTTCGAAAACGACACATAGACTAGTCTTGTGCCTGACAGCCCTACCGTACAACCACATCACTCAAAATGGGCACGGGCTTAATGGAAGCTTGTTTGTGTTAGTGTGAGACTTTACCTCAATTGGCTAGAAGGGGTTAAAGTCCCCGGAACCGAATGCTGGATATGGGCATACAAAGTGTGGACTGCGAGTGCCACCGGCAAGCAACAGTGGGTCTCCTGCCATGGCGGTGTGATGTCTAGGGGCAACCGGATCGATACGGCTAGCTCACTCGGTGCCGGGGAGAACAAACCCACTGAAGAGGTAATCGCATACTAGCATAGACATAGTGGAAGTTATGATCGGTTATCTGATGTTCGCATACTGTCGCGGGCAGTCCGTGGTGTTCACGGCAGATGTACCGGATGGTGTGGTGAAAGTGTACAAACTCTGCAGAGTCAAAACTATTCGAATAGCCGCGTCCGCGGTCATGGACAGCTGAATGGTCAATGTCGTCTAGCATTGTGTCGATGTTTTTAAAAAGGAGGTTTTGGAAAGGAGTGTACCTGGGAGGTACTGGAAAGGCGGATTAAGTACCTGGGAGGTGCTGATGATGGAAACCTGATGAGTGTTTTCCAAGAAGTTTTGCAAAGAAAAAATCTGCTCTTCTCTTCAATATTTCTTTGCGAAAACTTATCTTTTGAAGTATCTTTTTCAATAAAGATATAGAGATGTTAATCAACCATGATGAATCTTTCATCCATCATGGGTAGTGAACCCTAATTACAGCCTACCTATTCCACCATATAAGCATACTCGCATTTCATAAAATTCATTCGGGATGTCTTGCGAGTACATAATTGTACTCATGGCTGTGCCCTGGATATTCCAATGTCCAGATTTTCATTGAGAAGACTACGTCGAAGATGAGGAGTATGCGGAAGATCGAGAGTTCGTCGACGTCTGTGCGAACTAGGAACGTCTCCCAGTCAGTTGCCTGTAGGTAGTCAAGGCATGACTTGGGCTCTATCACGTTGTGTGTTAATGTCTTCCGCTGTGTTATGAGTAGTTTGTCGGCCCTGCGTGGCTGTTGTTTAAGGCGTGGTCATGTGCCCCCTTTGTGTAAGACCTTAAGTATTCGTTATGTAATGGATGATGTATCTGCAATGCCAACTTAAGTATGTTGTTCACGACTGACTGATCATGGGATCGTGAATGTATGCATACTGGAGGTCTCAGACTGCCGGTCTGGGGTCCCCACAGAGTTGGTATCAGAGCCATCCTGACTATAGGAGACCTTAGTTAGCATGGACGCCAGATAGGAAAGAAAAATATTTTTTGGTATCATTAAATTATCATCTAAAATATTTTCAGCTAAGGAAGCCTAAGTATAGCTTACTCTCCTCTCATCTTTTCAAATTATTCTAAACCTTACCCCTCTTAGTTAAAAGTTACCTAAAATTTTCTTCTGCTACCTTATCTCCATTCAAATTTGTATACCTGACGATGTTCCCAAGGCAAGGTTTGAGATCAAGCAAGAGAGAAAGGATTGCCAGTTGATGTTCCCCTACGGAGAGCCCGATGGATTTGACCCATCTCCGCCTAACCGGCATGGCTAGGCGTCGGTCCGCCGTAAGGTGCAGTAGGACTTGTCCCCCTGCGTGAGAGAGACTCGCCGGGATCTTCCTTAAGAAGCGACCGACACATCCCAGCCTATATGAGACCCGTTCTATCTGCCATTCATCCCCACCCTCGCCATTGAAGTAGAATCCCGCTGAGAAACCTTGCCCTCATGGCTTGCTCCAGTTCCAAAGCCCCGAGTGAATCGCCAGCGCTGCCCACCTTCCTCCTAGAAACCATGGCCGATGGGCACCTCGGTTTTCCACTGGTCCTCAGGAGAGTCTGTGATCTTCTCGGTTGCCACATTCCCCCTCGTTATGTCGTGTTCAAAAGTTCAACCCCATTTCCTGGGGGTGATTTTCGAGCAGATGTATACCTCAGTCCATACCCCTCAGGCCCGAAGCAGCCCCAAGTGATCCACGGTAGGAACATGCCTACTCTGTATCAAACCATCCAGAAGGCCGCCTGGGAAGCCCTTGCTCGTCTCCGGCACTCAGAGCCGGTGGTGTCGCAAAGTCGAGCGTTCCGCTTTTTCCCAGCCAGGCCCCAGCCTGGTGCAGAGCTGATCCAGACCTCCACCGACAAAGAAGTCGATCCCGCCATCATTAGCAGCGTCGCCTACGGAGCTGCAATGTCGGCACTCTGTGATTCCCTGCTGGAAGAACTCGTGACCACTCGGCGCACCCTGATCCAAGTCAGTCTACAGCTGAAGGAGTCAAGGAACCCTGCGTCAGGTACCAGCCTCCAGGCCATCCCAGCAGAAGCAGTGACCCCAGTCCACCAGTTCATCGAAGCACGAGGTGCAGTAGCCCGAGTTCAGCAGCAACCCCAAGAGCAAGGTGTAGTCCTCGAAGGTGTGCCTGTAGATCCCCACCCCGCGGAAGATGGAGAGGTGGACACCACTCTTCGTCTTGGCCGTACTCCACCATCTACCCAGGGCCCTCAAGCGGAGTAGATCCCGTGCTTTGTTAGCTTGATCTGCGCTCGTGGGTTAGTAGAAGCGGCACGTTGTTTGCTTGTTTGTTGTTGGTGTTGTGTTTGTTGTTGTAAGCTGTTGGGTTGATGTCGAATCAGCCTCTGTTAAAATTTGGTGCTTTGATCCTCTTGTTATTGGTGTTGATTTGGAAACAAGTCTTAAGGTGTGTTGTCTGTTCTTTGTTATTTGTGTTGTTTGTGGAAAACTCGTGTGTAGATTGATTCCCCTTTTGGGATCAACCATGTGCCTCACGCACAGCTAAATTCTGGCGAGATATTTTCTCAGTAGCCCGTTTCCCTCTCTGAAACGCTCGTACCTCTACAAATCTGTGAATGCTGCAAGACCAGAGTTAGGGTAGCCAAGAAGGATTCAACGATACAAATCTTGCTCCAGCTCGTCAGCGAAGGCAAGATTGATACAACCCGGAGGTCACTACAGAAGAGAAACTTCAGGAAACAAAGGATACAAACTCGGCCCTAACGAAGAACACTGCAACAACCCAGTACGTATGCAAAACACTCCAGAAAATTCCTACTCGCTCACACGCTCCACGGCACTGCCTGAAGACGAGCCTGCTTCACCCGAAGCAGTGTCACGAGCCCCACGACGACGACGGACAGCTCGAGCAGCCTGCTCACCTCCAGCCGGAAGAACAGCCACCTCAGCCACCGGCGGTGCAGCTTGCACCTCCACTGCAGCTTGCTCCTCCTCTGCAACAAGCCCCTCCGGCGCAGCTAGCTCTACTGCCGCAGCATCTCCACCAGCGTCAGACCACCACCTGCATAAGCTAAGGATCAAAATGACCAACGCCGCATACAGCAGAGCGGTCACCACCGACAACGAGATCCCGAAGAACACGACGATGAGGACATGCTCAATGAAGCCCGCTCTCTCCAGCATCTCGCAGTAGGCTCTGAAGAAGGCGTGAATGAAGCTCATGGTGGATGTGAGGAGTAGAATAGCCTAGGAGGTTTCCGATTTATAGCCCAAGCTCGAGTGCCGCCCCTCGTCACCGTCTTGCGCGGGAAAGTGAAGAAATCACGAGCAGTGCTCGCCCTTTTGCGCGAAATCATCGAATCTTTGATCCCCAAAGCCGTGCTGGCCGCTGCATCGCAGCACGCGCATCAGTACCACCACCGATGAGTGCTCCGCGCACTGAAACCAGGCCATGTGAGGAAGGAGAGAAAGCGAGAAAGAAGAAGAGAAGAAAGAGAGGCGAGACTGTCAGGTGGACCCGGTCCCACTTGTCAGTAAGTGTGCAGCTAACCCCCGTGTTCTTCTATCCTTTTTTTTTCGCAACCGTACCCCTCGTTTTCCCTAAATCCTTTACAAATATAATTTTGGACAAACCAATCTCACTGTGTCTGTGAGCCAATTATTGGTGGCACAAATATTTTAGTACGAAGAAAATTTTTGTATCTCTAAATCCCATACCCTCGAATTCCCTAGTACCCCACCCGCGAATCTCGGGGACGAGATTCATTTTAAGGGGGGAAGATCTGTCACAGCCCAAAATTTTGCCTCTGTATAAGTGGTAGTAGGACCCCAAATTTTTGAGCCAACAAAAACTTTTATTTTCACCTGATATTTTTGTTGAAACAATACTTTGTGTTTTGCAAGGCAAGGAGTGATTTCTTTCCAAACCAATTTAAATTTTTCATAAAACCAACCTAGTTTTCTCTCGAGGTCCATTTAAGAAATTCTTGTTTTAATCCATTTTCCAACATGGTGCCTTGAGAGATTTTTGTCCAAAACCATTTCATCAACTTGATTTTTAACTTGACAACATCATTTAGCAAGGAAGCATCCAAGATTTCAAAAATGCATAGTGGTTTGAGTGAGTTTTTCAAAAAAAAATTAATTAGGGTTTCTCCTAAAACCCTACCCAAGTAGATGTTTTAAAATTATGATTTTATGAACCTATGTGTGAACCCACTTGTGCTTGTACTCTTGATCATCCATGTGTGAAATATTAGTGCTTGTGGTTTGTGCAAAACAAATTTTTAGAATTTTCTAATTAGGTTTTTATTTTCTGAAATCTGTTAAGACTTGCTGTTTTGGACATGTTATTTTATGTGGTTAAAATGTGCAATTATGGAAAATTTGAGTTTGGAGATGATCTATGGTGTGTGGACATTGGTTCCATGCCCTTGGATCACCCTTTTTGTACCTTTGGAACCCCTAGATACATGCATGTTTATATGGCTAAAGATTAAGACAGAAAACAGAAAAAAAACAGAAAAACAGAAAAGTCAGAAACAGTCAGAGAGTAGCCCACTTACCAGCATGTTTCCCTGCCCTTAAACATTTTTCAAAAATGGACCAAAAATATTTGGAAGTATTCAACCTGGAGATCATTTACCAATTTAAATTTTTCCATTTGGACTTGATTTGCTAGGTGAAAAGCAGCAACTTTTGCTATCTGTTGACTGCCCTGACACTTAGCCGTTTTTCTGAAAAACTGAATTTTCTGAAGATTACTGTTCACAGCACGGGCAGAATTTTGGAGCACGTTTTCGTGTTGATTTCGTGCGAACCAGAGGGAGCGACCATGTCCATTCTACTCCCCCATGTCCCCACTTCATCTCCATGCCATTGTATGGCTTCGTTGAGGTCAACGAGGAGCAGTAGGAGAGGAGACATGGAGGTGGCCGTGATGTGACTCGGGAGTGGACCGTGAGGAGAGAGCAGCCCATTTCTTCACTCCTCCTCGCGTCCTTGCCCTGCCCAGAACCCACTCAACGGAGAGGACACCAGTTGACGCCCTGAGGAAGCCCAGAGCCGACGTTTGCGTGCTCGAACACACCCACGCCGCCCGGCCGTTGACACCGAGTGGGGGAGAGGATGTTTTCCTCGGATTTAAGCCACCACTGCCTCTCACACTTCGCCACCCACCTCCACACATCCACCGCACCCCCCCACCCCATCTTTTCCTTACCTCTCGCTCTCTGCGAGCGAGGCGGAGGAAGAACTCGCCGGAGCCCGAGCGAGGTCGCGTTGGAGGTTGCCGCCGCTCCACTGCCGATTTCTCCTACCTCTCTGCACCATCGCACCGCCGAGCTTCCAGAACACGCCCCTGACACGTTTTCCTGGCCTCTTGCCTGCAGAAGCGCCGCCGCCGTCCTCGACGTCCCGCCGGACCTCGAGCTCGCCGGAGTTGCACCGTGGCACCGTTGCCGCTGCCGCCGCCACCCCTGCACGGCTTCAAGCTCGCGTGACCGCCCCAACCACTCGCCACCGCCCCACGTCGCCCCTAGGTGAGCTATCCCCGAGCTCGATCTTCCCGTGTCGCGGTGAGAGAGAGAGAGAGAGAGAGGAAGAAGACGCGTCTGGATCGTCGATCTCCAGATCGACGGCTCCCTTTGAACGCCACCCGTTCCCGCGCCGCGCCACGCGCGCACCTAGCTGGGCCGCTTCGGCCTTAGCTGGGCTCGCCCAGCGAGATTCGGCCCGCGCGCGTTTTTTTTTCTTTTCTGTGTTTATTTTTTTTTTTAGGCAGAAATGTGTCTCTGGTTTAAATCCGTTTAAAATAGGAAAATGCAAAATAAAATCAAACCAAAAATCTGGGTAGTACCTCTGCAAGTTCTTAAACACACCCAACTTGTAGATCTACATTTTAGTCATTATTTTTGGAGAAATAAATGGAGAGGCAGAAGTACTGGTTTTCACTAAAACTTAAATATTTTTTTTCTAAGAATCACAAAAATGCAAACTCAACTGTTTTGGAAAGCTCTAAGTGTTACCTAGCAGTAGAACTTGGTCTTGCTTGCTAAAGATCAACCTAATTAAAATGGCATGCATTTCTGTAAATGTCCAGTAGGCTATTCTAGGATTTTTGGAAATTATTTGGTGATGATTTTTGAAGTGAATCCAATTGTGTTGGCTTGTATATGTTTAGGAGTACCTAATCCTATCTTGGTGTGATTTATTGAGCTGTAGATTTAATTGGGTGAGCAAAACTAGATTTTATGCTTTTCTGATAATAATTATTTATAGTTTTATTTAGTTTTATAATATGGGTTAGTATTCTTTTTGTGATTTCTAGCATGTGTAGGTTTGATATTCTCTGTTATGATTGTGTTACTTCATATTGATAACATGCTAGGAGAAGTTGAGTGCTTCATGTGTTGTGAGAGGATATTATCACTAGTAGGACTATTTCCTAGACTTTTCTAGCATTTAGGGATTGTATGAGGATAAAAATCCTTTATATGGAATGACTTTAGAGAGTGTTGTGTGAACATCAGTAGCTTGTTATGTTGCTACTGGTTGAATAGCATGTCACCCTTGTTTGGATATTACTTAGCCCTTAGCAAAGCATGTTTAACTAGAATATTACTTTTGATAATATTTGTGACTCACTAGTATGAATAGATTTTTGTCTAGCTTGTGTTTAGGTGACTTTTGTAAATGACCAGAGGCTAAATGACCTCTTTATGCTTTGGTTGATAGTGGTACACCCACTGACCCCATTGCATTTTGGTTTGAGAATAAAATTCTCAAACTAGAGCATAGCTCTATTAGTTTTCTTTTCAAATAAAAATATGTGGTAGATTTTTATTTTTGAAAAGTAGATGATTGTTGTGCAATGATGTTTGCTTGCTGTATGTGATGCTTGTTGCTAGTATGTACCTTTAGTTGGTACTGATTGGTGGTTACTCTCTTTTGCGACGCTAGAACCCGAGGAAGAAGCTGTTGCTGAGGAGGCCTATTGTCAATCCTGTTTATTTCAGGGACAAGACTTTGACCAGTACCAAGGCAAGCTCCCAAATGCTTGCTACTATACTTATCATTATATCATGCATGATTTACTTCTGAAGTTTTACAAAAACTTGGAAAAACAAAACTATTTTTGATATGGCCATTACTACTAGTGTTATTATAAATTATTACATTGCCATTAGTTACAACTTGGTGTTACCAAGCCCTTAGCCACCATATGGAATATTTACCACCACAAGTTAATAATTTTGAAGTCCCTAAGTGGACACCCCTAAAAGTGTGTTTTCGAAAAACAAAGGTTTTAAAAGAAAAACCCGGGAAAGGTGGGACCTTGTCCACGGGAGGATTGTGAAGAAGATGTTTTGGAAATGTTTTTCGAAAACGACACATAGACTAGTCTTGTGCCTGACAGCCCTACCGTACAACCACATCACTCAAAATGGGCACGGGCTTAATGGAAGCTTGTTTGTGTTAGTGTGAGACTTTACCTCAATTGGCTAGAAGGGGTTAAAGTCCCCGGAACCGAATGCTGGATATGGGCATACAAAGTGTGGACTGCGAGTGCCACCGGCAAGCAACAGTGGGTCTCCTGCCATGGCGGTGTGATGTCTAGGGGCAACCGGATCGATACGGCTAGCTCACTCGGTGCCGGGGAGAACAAACCCACTGAAGAGGTAATCGCATACTAGCATAGACATAGTGGAAGTTATGATCGGTTATCTGATGTTCGCATACTGTCGCGGGCAGTCCGTGGTGTTCACGGCAGATGTACCGGATGGTGTGGTGAAAGTGTACAAACTCTGCAGAGTCAAAACTATTCGAATAGCCGCGTCCGCGGTCATGGACAGCTGAATGGTCAATGTCGTCTAGCATTGTGTCGATGTTTTTAAAAAGGAGGTTTTGGAAAGGAGTGTACCTGGGAGGTACTGGAAAGGCGGATTAAGTACCTGGGAGGTGCTGATGATGGAAACCTGATGAGTGTTTTCCAAGAAGTTTTGCAAAGAAAAAATCTGCTCTTCTCTTCAATATTTCTTTGCGAAAACTTATCTTTTGAAGTATCTTTTTCAATAAAGATATAGAGATGTTAATCAACCATGATGAATCTTTCATCCATCATGGGTAGTGAACCCTAATTACAGCCTACCTATTCCACCATATAAGCATACTCGCATTTCATAAAATTCATTCGGGATGTCTTGCGAGTACATAATTGTACTCATGGCTGTGCCCTGGATATTCCAATGTCCAGATTTTCATTGAGAAGACTACGTCGAAGATGAGGAGTATGCGGAAGATCGAGAGTTCGTCGACGTCTGTGCGAACTAGGAACGTCTCCCAGTCAGTTGCCTGTAGGTAGTCAAGGCATGACTTGGGCTCTATCACGTTGTGTGTTAATGGCTTCCGCTGTGTTATGAGTAGTTTGTCGGCCCTGCGTGGCTGTTGTTTAAGGCGTGGTCATGTGCCCCCTTTGTGTAAGACCTTAAGTATTCGTTATGTAATGGATGATGTATCTGCAATGCCAACTTAAGTATGTTGTTCACGACTGACTGATCATGGGATCGTGAATGTATGCATACTGGAGGTCTCAGACTGCCGGTCTGGGGTCCCCACACCTCACGCATGGTTGCACGCTCAGTCTTGGTTCAAGAGGTATAGAACTCGCACCTAGGCGGCGAGAACGAGACAAAACACCACAACCACAGTGGCCTCTCATCCCCACCTTTTAGCATTTTATTATCCATCTCCACAATTTCTCCATCATCATTCTCAACATTCAGCACCTGTTTCCAACATAACTCATCCGTCGTATAGCTATGCAATTTACTAAGCATGGCTAAGCATCAACTTAGCATAGTAGGTATCTCAGGCCACAAAACAATCCTATGGATAATAGGAGGGAAAACAGGTATTGGCATCGGAAACTTAATGCAACTATAGGATACTCTAATCCAACAAAATTGACATTTAGAACCGCATGCAATATTATAGTGGAGAAAATATTTGCGGAAACATAGGATAAGATATGCTCAGAGGGGGGATTACGCTTGCCTTGTTGAGCGGAGGAGTCAAACTGCTCGTCTGAGTGATGATGCTCAACTCCGAACTCGTGATCTACCGGAGAGCAAACAACACCGGAAAGCAAGAACAACAATCAACACATGGCAATTGTGCAATGCATACAAAAATGATGATATGACATTTTGAATGCACCCTAGAAGCATTGAACAAGAGCAACAAGTTAAATGGGGTCCCCGCTATATTTATGGCATTATTTGGAATAAACCCCATATTTAAACTTAGTGATTATATTTACTACTAGAGCACATTATTGTAGTTGTGAACAAATATGCATGATGATGATGATTCTGGATGATTCATGTCTTTCTGAACATTTTGGTATAAGGGACACATTTTTCGGAGGTCCGGAGAAAAAGTTATGATTTTTATAATTCCTCTTTTTAATTGTTTACTTTTAATTATTTTAATCCAACGATAAATAAATTGGTTACTCGACTCGAGGAAGAGGGATGAACTAGTAGGAGTCATCGAGGATCGATGTCCCTAAGTATGCGAGGAAGTAGCGGAGACAACCGCTAACAAGGAGGGAAAGGAAAAACAACCAGAAAAAAAAAGAAACAGCACAGCCGGCCTCCAGCCCGGTTGGGCCGGTTGTGTGGCCGGCCTGCTAACAGAGGAGCCCGGCTCGTGGCCCGGATGAGGCCGGGCCCAAGGCCGGGTAGTGGCCCGTGAGCAACGGCTTTGAGGCCGGTTCAACCGGTCCCTCGACCGGGCGCGCACGGCCAAGGCGACGCAACACCGGCGTACGGCGGCGAGTGGCGACGGCGGGTAGAAGCAAGGGGGAGTGGGAAAGAGGAGGCTGCTGCACGGGATGCTCACCACGAGGTCAGGGGAGAGGTCGGGGACGGCGGGGTGAGGTCGACGGCGAAGAAAATCGGCGGCGGAGGTGTGCGGTGGTGGAGACGAATTCGAGCGGCGGCGGCGATTCTCGGCGTCCTCGCTCGATTCCTCCGGGGTAGAGGTGGAGTGGACCACGGCGGAGATGATGGTGGAGCTCGATTTGCTCCGGAGCAGCTTCAAGAGGCGGCAACGAGCACGGCGGCCTCGGCGGCCATGGCGCAGCTCGGGAGAGGAAGAAGAGAGTGTGGGGCAGGTGAGGGAGTGGGGGAGCGGCGTGGACTCGGGGTCGTGGTTCTCCTCTTGCAGGTGGAGAGGCAGAAGGGGGCCCGGGGTGGCGTGGAGGAGGTGCGGCGCGAGCAGCACGGCTCGGTCGCTACAGGGGAGGGGATGAAGAAGGTGGTTTTGCACTTAGCCCCTGGACATTTTGAAAACATCACAAACAGGTCCTTGCCAGCTCTGGATAGAAATTGCAGCACTGTTTTTGATTTAAGTGGGGCATTTAAACACTTCCAAAAATTATGCCAATTTTTGGGTAGCCTCTTTATATTAATATGAAGCTCCCCTAATTTTTCCAGAATATTTGAAAATCATTTGATAGGTAAATAAAATAGGAATTGCTCACAGGCAATTTTGAGTTGCTCTCCTTTTATGTTATTTTACAACTTAAAATAGTTTGTCAAAGTTATATTTGGAACTTTTGGAACCTCCTTGACAAGTATGAGAGGTCAAGTAAATTTTAGTTTGCAAGATTGAGTGCCTTAGTGGTTTTGGAATTGGTTGAAGCAAAATTTGGCAATTTGGTTTTTAGATGTTGTCACACATCCACAATTCCTTAGCAACAAGTTAAAGGTTCCAATTGTTACACTTGATGCAAGGATGCCATGATGCAAGGAACACAAAAGCGAAAATTTTACTCGGGTTTTAGGTTTTTCGAACTTTGGGCTGTTACAACGCGCCTGGCGGCGCGAGCTGGAAGACAGCGGGGAGTGGCGCCGGCGCACGCTCAAGGGAAGGGGAAGGGGATGGCGTCAGGGTGGGCATGCGCATGCGGCGGCGGCGTCGGGAAGAACCACCCGAGGACCCCGCCTCGTGGTCGTTCTTGCCCTTTCCGAATCCAAGCCACCGGAGCGACATTCCGGCAAGCTGGGCGGCGGGAGGGTTTGGGTTGGGGTTTGGTCGTCGGAGAGGGAACGGCGTGGGAAGTGAAGTGGGTGGGTGGGTGGGGGCTGCCCGTCCCTATCCCCTGGCATTAAAAAGGACTGGGCCAGGGAGGCTGACACGACGCGTGGGTGCGCGGATGCGTTTTCTCTATCGCGCGTCCGCCCCGACGCATCGGTTGCCCAAATTTGGGACAGGGATGCGTCAGGGCGGACGCGCGGCGGACCAAAAAGCGCAGCGCGGTCCGTTTGCGTCGCCCCGTTGGGCCGTGTTTTTGGCCCTGGCGGACAGGAACAGACCGGCGCGGACTCGATGCTTCGGCCCATTGGAGTCATCCTTAGATCGGGATTAATAGGTTCAGGGTACAAGTGCGGGGTTCATTTCGCCGAATTCAGGTCTAGAACTTGACCTTTTCGAGATAATGACAAGAAACCACCACAATTGAAGACGAGTTGACGCGGAAGCACCACCTTAGGGCTTTGTGACACATAAATACCTCTATTCGGGCTAGGTTGTGACGCGGGGCACTGATCACCTCTGCTTAGCCGTTTGACAGCATTTCTGGCAGGTGGGACCCATTGTCAGTGCACACGTGGCAAAGATGCTCATGGACAGGGTTGACTCACCGTTAACGCGCGTTAGGGCACGACTCACTCTGTCTTTTTGTTTCCTCTGTCCTTCTCCCGTGACACGAATGGCGACTGGAGGGGGCGGCATGTCGCCTTACGGCGACGGCGGCCGGGCAGGCGGTGGCGCGGCGGATGGGGATGGCGGCGTTTGCAGTGGAGGCGGTCGCGGCAGTCGCAGTCCATTCCACAAGGTCGGCGTCGATCTGGACAGCGCGGACGAGCTTGAGGTAATGGATCTGTCGCCGGCTGGAGGGCAGAAGGGTGTGCCGGAGGAGGGGTCGTCGCAGGTGGCGGCGGCGAGCCAGTGCAGCACCGACCCGCTCAGCCACTACCTCCCAGACTACGGGTAATTTCACTTCCCCTGTTCTAATTAGTCGTTCTAGGGTTCGTCTGTCGGGTTCTAGGGTTTGTCTTTGCTGAATTCATTCCTTCCATTCAATATAGGCAAGATTCAGAGATGTGGGAATTGTTCATTCAATTTGATGGTGCGAAATTTTGGTTAAAATCCATGCGTCGGGCTGATATTCGATGGCTGAGCTTGTTGGGACTGATGGAGAAAGAATGGTATGGGTTATGCGATACAATGTACTATGTTAAAGATGAAGGGGAGGGATTGAAAGGGCTAGAAACAGTTGACAGCAATGCTAAGGTGGATGATATGCTCGGAAAATATGAAAAAATGAAGAAAGTTGTGTTAACGGTAATGAGGGACAAGAGTAAGCAAGCAATTGTGTTGTCTCCTGTGAAGAGCAAACAGAAAAAGGATAAGCTCTATGCTAAAGCATATCCTAGCCACATTGTGGTAGATCTTGAGGAGGAGGAAGTTGACTGTCAGAACAATTATTATGAGTCTCAGCACAGTGTGCAGTTTGAGCCTTTGTGCACAGTTGTTGAAGAAAATTTCCAGAATTCAGCAGAGAAGGAAGAAGATGCAGAGGTAGAGGAAGATGCAGGGGATGGAGAAGATGACAGTTGGATGTATCCTTGTCGGTATGATCCAGTTGAGGCAGAGCAGAAGAGGAAGAAGGAAGAATAGGAAATGAAGAAAATAATTGCTAAGAGGAAGAGAAAACTGGATGAGCAACTGTATGAGGATTCCTTAGAGGCAGAAGACATCTTCGACTCATATGTTCCAGCTTCAGAGGAGGCAGCAAAGAAGAAAGTGAAGAAGCAGGGGCCAACTCAGAGATCACACTCTCATGCAACACTGCCAGTTAGGACAGAATGGGGTCCATCTGATGATGAAGAGAACTTCAGTTTTCTTAACCCAGAGGAAGATGATGGGTGTGAGCCTTTACCATTTGTGCTGCCCAAAGGGAGGAAAAGCAGAGCCAAGAAGAAGACAGAGAGGGTGTGGTATGATGAGACAAGGGAAAACCCAGAGCAACAATTTGCTCTGAAGCTCTGTTTCAAGGATGTGTATCAGTTTAGGGAGGCATTGTGCAGACTACATATTGTGCAAATGCGTAATTTTTATTACCACAGAAACTGCTCAGATAGGATCATTGTTGATTGCAGGCCTGTGAAGAAGAAGAAGAAGAAGAAAGGCACAGAAGAAGAAATAGAGTCAGATGAGGAAGAACCAGAGGAAGTACCAGCCAAACACAAATGCCCCTTCTTTATGTCAGCCTCTCAGATAAAAAAATGAAAGCACCTTCTGCATCAAGAAGATGCATTTGGAGCACACTTGTGCTACTCAACCACAAAGCAGCAGAGTTAACAGCAAGTGGCTTAGCCAGACCTATGTGGATGAGTTCAGATCTGCTCCTAACACAGGGATCAGGACCATAGTTGACAAGGCTTAGAAGGACTATGGTGTAACAATGCCAAAGAGGATGGCCTATAGAGTGAAGACAAACACAAGAGAGACTGTTATGGGAGATCACAAGAAACAGTACCACAGAATAAGGGATTATTGGCAAACTGTTATAGATAAAAATCCAGGTTCTAGATGCATAGTCAGCACTGAAATTGGCCCAACTGTAGAACAGAAGGAAGCAATGAAGAAAGGGCACCAGGTTTTCCTCAGTGAGAAGCCAAGATTTCATAGGCTTTTCTACTCTGTGAATGCTGCAAGGCTTGGTTTTCTTGAGGGATGCAGGCCTTTCATTGGGTTGGATGGCTGCTTCATTAAACTCACAACTGGTGCTCAAATTCTTGCAGCTACTGGCAGAGATGGAAACAACAATATTTATCCAATTGCTTGGGCCATTGTTGCCAAAGAAGACACTAAAAATTGGCAGTGGTTTCTGGAGCAGCTCAAGGAAGCATTGGGTGGAGAAGAAGGCCAGTTTGGGCAGTACACCATCATGTCTGACAAGCGGAAAGGGTTAATAAAAGCAGTTAACACGGGTTTTCCGAACTGTCACCAGAGGTTCTATCTTAGGCACATTTATGCCAACTTCCAGACATCAGGTTACAAAGGTAAGGACCTGAAGAAGTGCATAGACAATGCAGCATACTCATACACCAAGGATGGATTTGACAAGGCAATGGAGGAACTGAAAAATCAGTGTGAGCTAGCATGGCAGTGGCTATCTAAAATCCCAGTGGACACATGGGCAAGGTGGTCATTTGACACTAACTGCAAGACAGATTTAGTGAACAACAATTT
This sequence comes from Poa pratensis, assembly GCA_947311845.1. NCBI lineage: Eukaryota > Viridiplantae > Streptophyta > Magnoliopsida > Poales > Poaceae > Poa > Poa pratensis. The sequence continues at coordinate 36,269,103 of CAMZMU010000052.1, read as the reverse complement.
GAGTGAGGTTTTCAATAGATACATCTTGGACGAAAGAAACAAGCCCATAGTGACCATGCTTGTAGGAATCTATGACAAGCAAATGGTCAGGTTTGATGAGAAGAGGGGGGGGGGGGTTTGAGGGAATCTACGTGGGAAATCACACCTACTTATGGTGAGAAGCTTGAAATGATGAAGAAATTCTCAAGAAATTGTGTGCCACAAAGAGCAGATGATGACCTATGGCAGTTAAGCAGTGGTGATCATACATATGAGATAAATCTGACACAAAGGACATGTTCTTGTAGAAAGTGGGATCTTTCTGGGTTGCCATGCAACCATGCAGTGAGTGCCATCTACAGATCAGGAGGATATCTAGAAGATTATGTGTCAATTTTTTTCAAAAGAGGCATGTACCTCAAGTCCTACAGGCCAGTGTTCTATCCTGTGCCACAGCAGCATGCCTGGACTAAAATAAACACTGAGGACATAATGCCACCTGGTTTCAAAGATCACCAAAAGGGAAGAAGACAGGAAAAGAGGAGAAATGGCAAGCATGAAGTTCCTAAACCTAAGGAAACATCAATGATGGGCACTATTACCAGCAGCAATTGCAAACTGCAAGGACATAAATACACAAGTTGTGGACAGCCCCTTAGACCTGATCTTGCATTTAGGAAAAGCCAGCACAAGGTACATATACATTTTGATGCATCTTCCCTGCATTTTACTGCATTTTCATGTTTTTCATTAACTGACTCCATTTTGTACAGACAACCAGGAAAAATCCTTATGAGGAAGGCACTGGTGGAGCTGGAGCAGGCTCATCTCTTCCTCTGCTGCACCTCCTGTGACAGACCCAGCTCCCAGGCCAGCAAGAACTTCATTTGTTGCACCAAGATCTACTTATGAAGCTGCAGGTCCATCTGCTTCAGCTCCTACTGTTTTAGCAAGCACATCACTAAGGAGAGGTGCCATGGCCTACTTCACAGCTGGGGCAAATGCAGGTCCTAGTAGGGATAAGAATGTTGGATCTCTAGATGGTTGAATTGCTGTGAGCAATTCAGTGATGTAAAACCTATTATTTTGCTGTGACAGACATGGTTGAATTGTCGTGAGCAATTCATTGATGTAAAACATATTATTTTGGTACTTTTTGACTGGATGTTGCATGCTAGTAATCTAAATGGAATTTTTTGTAAAACATAATCTCCTGGAATTTTTTGTGTTAAATGTCCATTAATGTCATGTTTGAGGGTGTCGACAAGTTGTCGACAACTTGTCGAGACCCTAAACATCCTCTTAAATGGCCCAAAAAGGCTCTCGACAACTTGTCGACAACTTGTCGAGACCCTAAACATCCTCTTAAATGGACCAAAAAGGGTCTCGACAACTTGTCGAGACCCTAAACATCCTCTTAAATGGACCAAAAAGGGTGTCGACAACTTGTCGAGACCCTAAACATCCTCTTAAATGGACGACAAGTTGTCGACAATTTGTCGAGACCCTTACCATCCTCTTAAATGAACCCATAGTAATTTTGATAAAAAATTTAACGACACATAATAATTCTGATAAATAATTCAACAACACATAATAATTCTGATAAATAATTCAACAACACATAGTAATTGTACCTATTACAACTCACAAATCAAAAAATGTTCATAATGGAACAAATAAGTCATAAACCAACAACTAGACTGAATTCAACAACACTGAATTACACATCTGTCAACATTACATGAACCAAACAAAAATTAAACATCACAAATTTTCTTTATTTTCTTGAACCTGCTCCCGAGGTCTTCTTTCTGATACAGCAATTCAGCAACATAATTTTCTAACTTCCTCTTCTCTTCCTTGCACTTGTCCCTGTCCTTCTCTGCCTTTTTCAACAAGCATTTGTGCATCTTGCACGTAGTTTCATCAGTGATCCTCTTCTCTTCTAACTGAGCCCTAGCTTCCACCAATGCTTGTTCAGCTATAGCTTTGTGGGCTAAAGTCACTTGCTTTTCTGCCACTACCTTAGCTAATTCATCTTGTGAATTCCTCAGATCCAGGTGCAGTTTTTCTATTTGGTCTTGGAACCCAAACCTCAGATCCATGTAATCCAGGGCATTAGTGACTCTACCTTGCTTAACTTCTCCATACATTTCCCATAACTTGGCCAGTGCTTTGGTCATGGAATCATGAGGGACTAGATCAACCCAATGCACAAAGTCACACTTATCTCCATCCTAAAATAGCAGTCACAGATCATTTAAAAGAAAAGGAGCTACATTTATCAAAATTAGACAACAAACAGTGAACACACACCTGGCCCTCACAGGCTAGGAACCTCCTGCCGGTGTTGTAGCCCTGAAATCCCACATCGACAGGTCACAGGCTCATCCTCATCGTCGGCTAATCCGCAGTACTCGGAATCAACAATCGTGTTGATGCTCTAACAAGGGCAAATTGAATCGTAAATTAGAGTGGATTTCATCTACCTAAATCGCCAATTCATTAAGACACCTAGAAATCGAGATGAAGCCTAGAAATCCCCAATCAGTGTGGAGAGAACTTACATTTCCGCTGTCTGAGCTCACATCCGTGGAGGATTCCTCTCCATCGCCCCAGGAAACCATGGCGGAACGGCGGCGCGCGGTGGTCTTCTCCGGCGGCGGGGCGGCGACGACGCGGATCTATCGGGCAGGACAGAGGAAGGAAGGGGAATGAGTGGAGTACGCGCTCCACGCGACGGCGCAACGGTCACAAGTGAGTCGTGCCCTAACACGCGTTAACGGCGAGTCAACCCTGTCCGTGAGCATCTTTGCCACGTGTGCACTGATAATGGGTCCCACCTGACAGAAACGCTGTCAAACGGCTAAGCAGAGGTGATCAGTGCTCCGCGTCACAACCTAGCCCGAATAGAGGTATTTATGTGTCACAAAGCCCTAAGGTGGTGCTTCCGCGTCAACTCGTGTTCAATTGTGGTGGTTTCTTGTCATTATCTCGGACCTTTTCCCGTCAGACTATCAGTAGAACCGATAGCACCTCGCGCGAGCAAAAATGGGTACACGAAAATCACTGTTGATGCCGACCAAAAAGGTCCGACCCCAAGCGTTACTCTATCTCGCGAGTCTACGCTCGTGAGGCGCTCCCAGGCGCCTCGCGAGGCGACGCTTTTCATGCCCTAGCGTAGCCGCCGCCGCCGCCGTCGCAGGTCACCGGTGGAAGATCCGGGCCCCTCTCCTTTCGCTTGCCGCTCCGGCGGCGGGAGGGAGAGGGACCTCGTTTTTTGCATGGTAATTTGGGTTAGGAGTTTTCTGGCATGGTGCGCCGTTGTGGTGGTGGGAGCGGCGTCTGGGCAAATAAATCTGCCTCAACTCTACTCCTACACCGGCGTTGTCCTTCATGGCGGCGTCTCGGAGTTTGTGGCACTGTGTGCTTGCCGATCTTTCAGATCGGTGGCTGTAGGGTTCATGGATGGTGTCGGTGAGGCGGCGGCGGCGACTCCGTCAGATGAGTTTTTTCCTCCTGCTCTGTCCCGTTGTTGCGGCGTTGTCTCCGACGCCATGGTAGAGCAGAGAGGTTTCGTCCAGGAGTACGTGCAGACGGTGGTCTGCACTGGTGACAGCTAGAAGATGGTGCACCTTGTGGTGGGTTTGTGGTTGGAGGCTGACGGTTCTGGTTCCCTACTCCGACGTCGTCATGCGGGGGTGCCAGTGCTGAAGTTCGATGGCGTGTCCGGGGTCGTGCTGCCCCGGTCTGATTCTTCCAACAGCAATGGTTTGTCTTATGGCAAACTACTTTGGAGGTCCGAAAAGCTGATGATCAGCGATGGAGCCGCGTCGAGCTCGCGTGAAAAGGTGATCTTTTTATTTTTTTTCTTTGGTGGCTGCTACGGTGGTGTCGAAGAAGATGGATAGACGTTGGTTTGTCACATAGGTTTATCCTATCTTTTCAGATCTGTAAGATCGATGTATACGTATCTCGTCTTTTATTTATCAATAAGAATCGTATTACCGTGAAAAAAAGTCCGACCCCAAGGGATCTGCCTAAGGATGTAAGTGGCCCGTCCATTGGACGATGTGGCAGAACCGCTTTGGCCACATAGCAGTTTCGTAAATTTTGTGGCAGCCACTTAACATAACTGACGGTTTTATGCGGTTAAATGGTGCCGCAGTGGCCGCGTTGAACTTGCGCTCTCTTCTGCTAGCTCCTGGCGACAATAGCATTCAGCACGTTGCAAGCTTGCAGCCAGCACTTCTCTTGGCTAGCGAATTAGCGATCGATTAATCCTGCTCTGCTCCGCCGGGATCGATCGATCCACCTGCCCACCGTCGCCGGCTCCCGATGCATGTCGGCTGCCGATTCAGATCTGCATCGATCTATCTCCAGCTGGTAGCGATCGATCCTGCTCTGCTCCCCACCGCCTGGATGAGATCGATCTCCTACTGCACTCCCTGCCCACCGTCGTCTGCGCCGGCAAGCACCTGCTGCTATTCCGTGCTCAGTTGGTGCCGACGCCTCCAGATCGACGCGGAAGATCCTGACGGAGGCTGCTGTTGAAGGGAGGTTGGGGATCTTGACAGAAGACGCAGTCCGACGGCCCGCGCGTGGAGGAGGCAGCGAAAGAGTGGTGCTGGTCGGCCGGAGATGTGCGTACGGCAGAGGCGACTAGCGACAGCGCTCCGCTGGTAGGCTGACAGCGGCGACGCCCTTCTGAAGGTAATGGCTGTCGAAAGAGAAGAGATGAATTGCTCTGCCGCTGGCGACCGTGGGCTTCGTGGCTTCGCCACATACGCCACATAAATTCAGTGGTCATCCACCTACGCCATTTAGGCTGAATTTAGCGGGCGGCATAAACGGGACCAGCGGATGCTGCTGCCACTTACAACCTTAGATCTGCCCATAGAGCGGCGTATACTAATCTTGCACACTTCCCCCTTCCTCTGGCTCGACGGATCGCCCTACGCCCCTACCCCTCCATCTCCTCTTCCGCGCGTTCGCCAATGGCGACGGCCCTGGTGAGCCGCGTGGAGTCGTGGGTGCGGGACCAGGCCGCGCGGCTGCCCCCCTGGGCGCCGCCGCTTCCCGTGCCGCGGTGGCCCTGGCCCCCGCCGCGGGCGCCCGCGTGGCCGGGCGACCGCCGGCGCCAGCGGGAGCGCATGTTCCGCGAGGAGTTCGAGCGCCGCCGCATCCAGCTCCGCGAGCTCTGCCGCGCCGTCCGCGTCGACACAGTCGTTGAGCTCCAGGAGTTGCTTTGCGCCATGGTCCTGGCCGAGTGCGTCTACAAGGTCCCGCACCCTCTACTCACCTTGTTTTTCTGTCATCTGATTCCGGCGGGTAGATAGGCGTAAGTAATTGCGTTGATGTCGCTCAGCACAATAATAAAATCAACAACAGCTCAATTTTTTTCTTCTTTTGATAAAGTTCAAATCATTTTCTCACTGCATGTCACTCAGTCACCCTTTTTGTGCATGGCAGAGGCCTGTTTCTGAGATGATGAGATATATCAACAAATTCAAATCTGATTTTGGCGGAAACATTATTTCTCTTGAGCGTGTTCAACCATCATTGGACCATGTACCACATCGGTATGCCTTAAGCTGTACTATGCACTTTTTGCTCAATATTATGGGGCTTCCTTCTTGATAGACCTTCGTAATCAAGCACCAAAATAAAGTGCAATACAGCTTATGCTTAAATAAATCTCTAGTAGATCAAGTAACCATGTTCTGTCCTTGCTAGATGTAAGCTCTTTTCATGCAATTCATATTTCACAGAGAGTGAGTCAATTGAGCCTTCCGTGGTGATGATGTGGATTGTGGTGTAGTCTTGACAATTATATACTAAGTGTTTCTCATTGAACAAAATTAAGGTTTTAGTGCCAGTCTCCCCTTTGCTTTGGATTTGGAGTGTACTAGCCATGTGAGTGGAGTGGCATAATTAATTCCAACTTTACCAGGCCAGAGTACGTTCTTGATTAGCACACAGCACCAAATGCTGATCTTAACGACTTCCCTGCCTGGATTGGAAGTATTTGCAGGGAAACCCTAGACACTGCTATGGTCACATGGTGTAACACCCCGGCGGTCCTGTCACCCCTAGCAGCACTCTAGGATCTCTAGACTGGCCCCATAGACCAACACTAGTCTTGTCTGCGCACTTTGTCCTCACTCGTGAGCACCCGGGAACAAGTTCACGGTCGGTCACGCATCCTCAAATCACTCCGGGCCAGACACGCTTAACCTCGGAGTTATTTGTAGATGAGCTTCCAGAAAAGAAGTTGCAACTTGTTGATATGAGTATCCTATCAATCCTATTAAGCCTAAGCCAGGATGTCTCATCTTTCCCCCCCATTGAAGGCCGACGCCCTCGTCGGTCAACCCCCATTCCCTCTTGGCACCTGTCTATGCGTCTAGTGTCGGCACATGTCCCACATATCTGCGCGCCTGACCCGCACACGCCCCACGAAGGTCGGCTCTGATAACAAATGTAACACCAAGGTTCACCCCGGGTCGGGCCTGTCACCCCAAGCAGCTCTCTAGGATCTCTAGACTGGCCCCACAGACCAACACTAGTCTTTTATGCACACTTTGTCCTCACTCATGCGCACCCGGGAACAAGTTCCGGGTCGCTCACATCCTCAAATCGTTCCTGGCCAAGCATGCTTAACCTCGGACTTTTCAGACGAGCTTCCTGAAAAAAAGTTGCAACTTGTTGATATGAGTATCATATCAATCCTATTAAGCCCTGAGCGATGTCACACATCGTGGGGAGAACCCATACAATGTTGAATTATTGTAAACCGAAACCAAAACCAGAAACAAATTCTCTCAGAACCAAAACCAGAAACAAATTCTCTCAGAACCAAAACCAGAAACAAATTATCTCAGAAAAAAACCCAGAAACAAACGCATTAAATATTTTTGGTTGACACTGAGCGAAACCTTTAATAGTAAGATAGGTAAAAGCCTAACTTTCAGGTTAAATGGCGGGATGCACAGGGCATCTTAACAGCGTCCGCTTAGGCGTCGCCTAGGCGCCAAGGCGCCCCCCTTCGCCTTAGGACGCCTTAACGCCTTAAAAACCATGATCTAGAAAGTGATGTATTGCATAGATAGAAGCATTTGAAGACCCAGAATCTATACAAGGGATGTGGGGAATCAGGGCGCTGTTAAGATGTCATGCATTCACGGACTCCTCCTAATTTATCTGCATCCACATTTTGACTATCCTCATTATTAGTTTGACACAGTGATTTAATTGGTTGTTAACTTTGATCTTATTTGAACTTCTACAATCATTTACTTTGTTAAATCTTGACACAATCTAACTTTCTTTAGATGTGATGTTTCCTGTAGCTCAAATGATGAAAAATTTCTTATGTTATCGCTGTTTTTTAATTTGTTTATTGGTGAAATCATGTAGATATCTGTTAGCGGAGGCTGGTGACACTCTATTCGCTACATTTATTGGCACAAATCAATACAAGTAAGAGTTTTGTGGGGAACTTCAAAGTGCGAAATGCTTATCATGTTTACAATTTCATCAAGTTCTCCCATGTTTTTCTTTCTAGAGATATTATTGCTGATGTGAATATACTCCAAGGAACCATATTTCATGAGGATACTGCTCAGGATTTGGCTGATGCTATTGACTCTGAGCAGAACAGCGACCAAAATGGCGAAGAAAACGTCGGGGTATCTTTTCGTGAAAGACCAAAACAGTTACTAAAATCAAAACCTGCTGCACACCGAGTATGCATTAGCTGTAATTATGGTTAAAAATGTACTCGTTGTTTCGTAAACTGATTCAACATGGTCATAACTTCCTACGCTAACATGATAAATCATTTAGGGTTTTTTAGCTCGTGCCAAGGGAATTCCCGCACTGGAACTATACAAGCTTGCACAGAAAAAGAACAGGAAACTTGTTCTTTGTGGACATTCGCTTGGTGGAGCGGTAGGTCATGCCTAACTTGTAGCATCTTTCCCATGTTTTTTGACTGCTTGCATGCATCTTACCCTAGTTATTAACATTTATCTCAAATTGTATTAGGTAGCTGCTTTGGCTACTCTTGCAATATTAAGAGTGCTATCGTCGGCGTCTACAACTAAAGAGGCTAAGAGGCTTCAGGTGAAGTGCATCACATTTTCTCAGCCACCTGTTGGGAATGCTGCATTAAGAGAGTAAGTTTGGTTAGAATAGCTAGAATGTGGCACTTGACAGGGTGCAGTAATAATGCAATATATTAGATTTACATATTATTGTATTTTAATGAATGGGAACCACTTCTTAGTTGTTCCTCTTTTCATGCATTAGCTATGTTCATCGAAAAGGATGGCAAGATTACTTCAAATCCTACTGTATTCCAGAGGATGTGGTGCCCCGTATTCTGTCACCTGCATACTTTCATCACTACAATGCCCAAACATCTGAAGCATCTTCTGAAAATACAACCGATGTAAAATCTGAAAAAGATAAGGGGACAAGTACCGAAGGGGCTGAGGAGAACAATGGGGAGCAACTTGTTCTTGGTGTTGGCCCTGTTCAAAAGTCACTCTGGAGACTTTCAAAGCTCGTTCCCTTGGAAGGAGTGCGGAAGAGTTTAAACATATTTAAAAAAGAAGAAAATATTTTTGGAAAGGCATCAACACAGTTGAATCGTTATTTGCAATCAAAGGTTGATGAATCAGAAGAAGAGCCACGGTCTCTTGAAATTCAAGAAGGTTCAGAAGGAATTGCTCTTACCCCTTTATCTGATCGTGAATGGTCCAATGAAGAAAACAGTAGGTCTGAAAAAAGTAATGCATCTCAAGTCGGAGGTTCCAAGCGATGGGGTAGAGTACCTTCTTTGCCTTCATATGTACCATTTGGCGAGGTAAGTATTATATATCGTTTTGATTTATTTACTACAGTGGATGGCTCTTATTTATAGCTCCCATTGGCATCATATCCAGTGTCCCTTTATGTCACAGTTATTGATACTGGTACACTATTTAATTGTCACATGTAACTGTAAACACAACTTCTGTTACACCGAAAATCTTTACTCACATCATTGTCTCAACGTTTTCTAAAAAAAACTACCACTTTGTCAGGCCACCACTGAACAGCTACAGTTTGTTTCAAAAAATATTTCCTGCTTGTTTAGTTGTGTATATTTGCGCTGTCTCTGATTTTAAACTTTGCTACATTACATATTCTCAAATTACTATTTTCTTTTCCTTTTACGATGAAATGGCTGCATTTGCTATTCGTTATTATTTACTTCTGCAAGATGTTTTTAGTCCCAGACTTGTTCATGCTTGAAATAGAATAATGGTGCATGTTTGGATTGGAACTCTCTTGTTTGTTCACTAGCGGCACCTCAGATTATTGTAGGCTTGCATGCACATGGTTCTACAAGCAGATAATTACTTGATCACTGGAACTTTAGTATATGATGGCAATCTGTTTGTGGCTTGGCAGTTTTTATATTTTTTGTGACTGAGCCTTCGTCCCATATTAATTGTCGCTAAAACCTAAATATATCCGTTTTAGCGAAAGTTAATATGGGACAGAGGGAGTATTAGAAATGTCATCTCAGAATGACTTTTGTGACTATGTGCCTTGCTCACTGAAAAAAATACTCCTTTTCCTAAATATTACTGAATTTTGTAAGGCAGCAGCTGCTTCCCTATCACATTCATACTGTGCATAGGAAGTTCAAAAGAGGACACTGACCATGCTTGCTTCTTTTGCATCAGAGCTTTATCATATGACTTCAGCAATAGTCTTTACTGTTCCATACTGTTGTTATTGCCTTCTGTTTGCTTATTGGTCCATTTTTTATATTTCATAACATTTTGATGTAATCATGCAATATAAATGTTGATTTCTATTCATATTTTGTCCATACTACCGAGATTCAGGGTCTGCAATATTTGACAAAAGAAATCATATCATATTATCATGAAAGGAATAGAGCTTTCATTTCTGTTAATGGTATTGATTATTTTTATGTTTCCAGCTTTACTTGTTGGGTGATTCATCAGTCAATACACTTTCAGATTCAGAATACTCCAAGATGACGTCGGTATGAACGTTCTATTTTGGCCTTATTCCATTCTTAACTAAAAAATAGTTAGGAATTGTGTATTATTTCTCTTGTGTTATGACATTTTGTCATATTAGATCTGCTCATTTCTTTTGCTATGTTCTGGCAAAGGCGTTTGCAGGTGCAGTCTGTCATAACGGAGTTAAGAGAGCGACTTCAATCACACTCGATGAAGTCCTACAGAGCCCGCTTCCAAAGGTAAGATCTTCTGATTGTGTTCAATAAGAATATTAAAGCAAATTCTCACCGAAAACTTCCGTCAATCATTAGCCAACTCGAAGCCGTTTTCTCAATAAGGAAACACGGTACATGTCTTGCCCGTAACCTGGTTAATATTTGGAAGAAAACAAAGAAAATATGTGTCCTTTCATATCTCTTTTTGTTGCAAACATTTGTCAAAAAATTACTCAATACTAACATTTATCATCTTTATGCAGAATTTATGATGCCTGCATGTGTGCAAATGCCCCCCTTTTTACGGGCATCGAGCAGTTGCAACAATTTTCACATCTGCAACAGCTACTTGGTCTGACAGCCACTGATTCTGTTGAACTTGGTCACATCGTGGAGCCTCCTGCTATTAGAACTGCCACCTCTATTCTTCCTCTTGGATGGATTGGCTTTCCTGGTGGCAAAAGTGCTCAACTGCTGAAAGTTGATATAATTGGACACGGTCTGCATATGTGCACTCTTTTCCAGGCTCAGATAAATGGAAGCTGGTATGTTTTGGTCTGGGTCAGATTTGTACAAGTTTATGTGCTCAGCAAAATCGACTCTACTTGATAAAGCATTAGACTTGCAGTTTAATTTTTCCTATGAACTTTTTTCACATGTTCCTGTAGAACTGTTTTGCCTTGCATTCAAGGATACACCATACTGTAGCTCACCAAGAATGTCAATGTCATAGTACTATAATTCATGTTGCTATAAACTAACAATTAAATAACTAAATCACTACCCAAATGGGACAAATTCAGTATGACTTGTATAAGAAAAGAATGAAAGAAGAATTCCGTCAACCATTGAAGTGGTAATCACCAAATGTGTTTTACTACCGGGAAGCTGTAGGGGCAGCCCGCCAGTAAAATATTATTGATTGCAAGAAGATGCACACAAGGCGTGGGAATATACACAAGGCGGAGAGGAGATAGGCCGCACAGGCCTGGATAACAACTTATAAAAAAATTATAAAAAATATGGCCAGAGTCAGGGCGAACAAATTTAGCTTAAAGAAAAGAAGAATGAGCTTTAAAAAAAAAAAATTATAGCCAAGAGCTAAGGCTGAATTTAATATTGTTAAAGATCTTCACACTGTTTTGTTTCCATTAAGAAAGGCTTGCCAAAGTCTTTTCGTGGAGGAAAGAATAATTGGTATCAGTGCCGTTATTAAAATGTCTGCCTATCTTGTGCAAACAGTCGAGACTGAAGGGCAATCCAGAATAGGCGGTCTCTGGACTCGAGAACGTCGCCGGGACAGAGGACATGGTTTTGATTGTCGTAACTTGAATGTTCCTTCTTTGAAGCATATCATTTGTGTTGAGTCTGTCGCGGGAATGGAGCCAAGAGCTAACCCCTTGAGCTTAGGGATCCATTTGGAGTACCAAATCCATTTGAAGGAGGCGGGGGCTTGAGAGTTGCGAGTGTAAACCTGTCAGGAAGACTAGTGATCATGGCCCAAGACATCCTTCGTGTTTAGTAATTAGACCGGTTTCATCCCTGAAAGTTTTAAAACTGCCATGTTGATGTTGGTAGTTGATGCTTACAAACTTATCAAGGCCTTACATGTAATGAAATGTTGCTTGTTGTGTTCAGGCCATGCCTTTTTTTCGAGAAAACGCAAAAAGCCTTTGCGTTTCATTTCATTAAAAAGTGAGAGAGTTTGGTACATCAGCCTCCTAAGAGGGAAGAACAAAAAAATACAATTGGAATTCAGTGCACATCCCATGTCGTCGGCAAGATTGCCCTAAGGCCAAGTGCCCCTGCTCTGGACCATAGCGCTGCTTCCTCCTTGATGTGAGAGATGGTGCGAGTGACAGAAGGCGTGGCATTGTCAAAGACGCACTCATTCCTCTTTTTCCAGGTCATCCGGGGGATCAGTAGGGTGATGGAAGCCAAGCCCTTGCGTTGAGGTTTGGGTGTTGGGTGTTGCAGCGCATGGCGCCACCAGTCGTCAAGCTTCTCAAGCGGCTCTGGTGGGCGGCAGGTCATGTGTAGCCAGTAGAGCGTCGTGTGCCATACCTGGGATGGTGTTGCAAGGCTGAGCACCCCTTTTTTAAGAGTTGTTGATCTATTGTTTCATTTGCATTTTCTTTGATGTTTTATTGAGCTGTTTCTTGCTCCATCCTTATCACGTACATAGAAAGTTCAAATTTCCTGATAGTATGATGAGTTTCAAGAATCTTGCAATGTGGGCTCTGGAGACAGTAGAAAATAGCATGTTCCCGTGTCACTATCATGGACATGCCATCCGGGTGGTGTCTCTGGTCCACGCTGTAAACCTCAGGGACCAAAATGGCCTTCTTCAAACTTCAAGAGCAAAAGTGACTTATCCAAACCTGAGGGACCAATTCAGTCATGAGCGCAACATTAAAAGCATGTATGGTTTTTTTATATATTTTTAACATTTCGTGTAACATTAGCATCCAAAATTAGTCTCCCAACTAAAAGATGCAAATTTTATTGTAATATCACAATGGATATTTTCATCTCTCGCAGCATAAGAACACTTGCTTCATCCGTATACATTTTCTATGTGGAGATATTTGAGAATAACTGTTTTCTTGTGTGAATTATGAACCCTATAATCATTAGCTGCAAGTCATATAATTATTGTTGCATAAATAATGCTTTTGTTGGAGAAGAATTTCCTATGTCTGCATGCTGTGCTTTATCAATGATTTACACTATGAAATAAGTTTTCTGTTATGTTTCTATTTGCAAATTCCTCGGTATTATATCTTGCATCTATTTCCCTTTTTAATAGAAAATATTCATATACAGGTATTCAACGGTCATTGAAACCCTACCATCTGCCACTTCGTATTCATCAGATCAACCTACACTGCAAAAAATGCGAATTATAGTTGGGCATCCGCTAAAGCAACCACCAAATTACACTAGTGAGGACTTCATGGTTCCTGTGGTCACAGGTGTTAATTTGAATCTGGATTATGGATTTGAGTCCTTCTTTGATGATAAAGGTTGTTGCAAGGGTTTGAATGAATTTCTTATATATGGCAGAAGTGATTTTGTAACAGTATGTAAAGAGGTCTATGTTAGGACCCGGAGAGTGCGATTGCTTGGACTAGAGGTAACTCCATATCTTTAGGTGTGTTATAATTTCTTATGTTCCACGGAAGTACTGAACTGGAGCGTATTTATGGATCTTAGGGGGCAGGCAAAACTTCTTTAATAAAAGCAATGTTAGGGCAAGTTAAAGAAAGAAACACTGCAGTTCTTGAGTGCATACATGTCGACTTGCATGGCAAGGGAGTATCAAATGGATTGTGCTACTTAGATTGCGCAGCGGTAAACTTGCAGGTAAGCAGCTGTTTTTTGTTCTTTGCTCAACATTTTCAGACGCTATAGTATTGTGAAAGGCATATATCTGATATTCTGATTATAACTAACTACATCTGTTACAGCTTTGTGTACTTGGCACTGTTGATCTTTCACGGTCTCCAAAAGTAAAATTTGACCATCAAACTTTACTTTGACAACTGTAATACCGTTATCTTTTGAAACTTTGTCGTTTAATAGATGTTGCAAGTGTTCCACCCGCTAGTAATTTCTGTCACTTAGTGGCCGGCTACCTTATTTTTTTTGTAAGAGCAACCACTAAGTTAATTTCAAGTAATTAGCTCCTAGCACTTAGCCACTGAACTCTTTATCAAATGGGAGATTGGTAGTAGGTACCACAGTAGTTTCATTATGTCATTTGTGTGTTGATTATTGAATCTAGAGAGTACAAAATTAATCATTATGAACTTTTGTTCTAACAGGAACTACCTCTAGAAGTTAGGCGCTTCAAAGAAGAATTGCAGTTAGGAGTAGATGATCTCAGAAGAAAGATTGACCTAATTATTGTTGTGCATAACCTAGCACATCGTATTCCGCAGTATTACCAGTCCAGCACTTGTAAACAGGAGCCAGCTCTTTCACTTCTCTTGGATGAAGCCAAGGCTCTTGGTGTTCCTTGGATTCTTGCAATAACCAACAGATTTTCTGTCAGCGCGCATGAACATAACACATTAATCAGCTCAGCTATGGAAGCATATAAAGCTTCTCCTGATAACTCCAAGGTTGTCAACTCATCCCCATATCTAATGCCAAGGTCTACAAGTAGTTTGCAACCCATCAGTTCAAGCAGTGGTGATTTAGCGCATAAGGATCCTTCGGGCACAAGTGATTTTCATCCAGTGAACTTTGTGCTGTCACCATTTCAGAAGAAGGACATTGTTATGCATCCGGAGGGTGTTACTGCTCTTCGACAACATGTACATCAAGTAATTTCGAGTAATGAAGAACCAGCTTTTGAGGTACGTCTCTTTTCTTGCATGTTCATTATGTTTCTTTCTCTAAAAAATGTTCATTAAAATCCAAAAAAAATGGTCATTATGCTTAGGGAAATTAGGAGAGGAGTGCATCATTCGGTGTACTACTAATCAGTCTTGATTGTGTGGTTATTGCTACACAGAATGCATCTAATTTGCCTCAAGGATCGCCCCCTTTTTATTTGGCAGTATGTTCTCATCTAAAATCCAGTTGCACGTTGGCTGATTTTACTTCATGAAACATTCTACCACGTCCTAGGATGAAAATTCAGTACGAGGGCAGCCAAGTAAAAAAGGATCACCGTCATACTTTAGAGTGCATAAATTATGGTATTTCGTGCTGCTGTAACTCTGAATACTACATGCTTGACAGGAGCTTGCTCGTGAGAGATTGTCGTTGGAGCTTGCAAGCGAGAAGGCGGTGTCTTGTCAACCGAAGCAGAGGCCACGAAAAAGAGATGGGTCCGTGACAGCTGCTGCTGTAGGTGCATCACTTGGTGCAGGCCTGGGGATTGTAATGGCTGTAATAATGGGAGCTGCATCAGCCCTCCGGAAGCCGTGATACATCCATGTTTCCAATTAATTATTTTAATTAAAGTTCTAATCCATGCACATGTGCATCTATCTATTCTACTATGTAAATATAAAAGTGCTTATAACATCTCCACCACCAGCACCTTCCAAATGACCCCTAAAGGCCCAATGGTATCGGGACCCAAAAAAGGGTCAAAGTCCCGGCCTAGCCAAATTCCGGATGGCAATGGGTACCCGATACCTGCAAACCCGACGGATACCCGTCTCAAATGGGGAGGGTTTGGGCTAGAAAAATACCCATGGGTATGCTTAGCAGGAAAATGTTATACCCATCGGGTATGCGGGTATGGGGATGCCATACCCATACCCTTTTACCCGCATATCCGGGAGACCCCACATGTCAGTGGGTATGCCCCACAAGTCATCGGGTAAAACACATCACGCTCTCCCTTATCCTCCACCACGTTTCCCTCAGAAAAAAGCAAGCGGGCCTCTCTCTCCTCTCCAGCGCCGCCCCTCTCCTCCGATCCCCTTTGCTGCCACCGCCGTCGCCGGTAGATCCCGGCCGACTCCGGCGAGTTCTCGCGCCGCAGACCACCGCCCCGACACCAGATCCTCCCACCCTCCCGATTGCATGCCGGAAAAACGCCCAATCCCGCAAACCTAGCTCTGGATTTGCCCATCGGAGCTGGAGCTGCCGGCGGCGGCGGCTCATTCTGTGAAGCTTGAAGATGGTTGGAAGGGACGGGAGGCTACTGCCCGGCCGGCGCTCCTCCATGGCGTGGGACCGCCGTCCGCCTCGCAACAGACCCTAGCCCAAGATCCACATCTGGCGGGTGGCGGTGAGGCGCCGCCGGTCGCCCGCGTCGCATACATGCCGGCCGGCCAGCAGGACGCGACGGCGGCGGCGACGCATCCGTCCATCTTCTTCGCAACGGAGGAGCAGCTCGGGGTCCGTGAGATACGGGGGCGGCAGCTCGGGCGCCCTCCTTCCGCGCGTCTGCACCAGCCGGACGGAGCGCCTCGGCTCCCTTCGTCTCCGACGTCCTCAGCCAGTTTGTGCATCTTGTACTGGATATTCACCTCACAGATTTGTGCTGGACTCAAACTTTCAACGTTTTGCCTCAATTTGTTGCTTAAAATAGTTGCTGAAATTTTCTGTTAAATGTTGCTGAAAGTGTGTAAAACCTGCCATTTTGTTGCTCAGTACAAATTTGACGGGTACCCGACGGGTATCGGGTACCCGGCGGGTGTTGGGTATGGGGAAATATTATACCCGCATGCGGGTACGGGTACGGGTGACAGGGGCGGGTAGAGGGTGCGGGTGCGGGTGCGGGTATGGGGATGCCATACCCGCACCCGAACCCGGCGGGTGCCATCCGAAGTCAGCTGTGTGCTGCTTGTTTGGATTAGTATGCTTCTGAACATGGTGTTCAGGGTCCATCGATCACCATGAGACCTGGGCTCCTCCGCGCTGGCGTCGCTGCACCGTGCTTCGGCCATCCCGACACCTAGTCTACAGTTGTGAGCTTTGTGAATCGCAAGCCCGTGTAGACCCTGTTTGTTTCTAAAGTTTTTGTGGGGATTAGTGGAGATAATACTCTAGTTACAGTTAATATATTTATTAGAGTGTACTAAATGTATATGTCATTAAAATATTAAACATAATTAATTCTTAATTCATCTATCATAAAATGAGGAGGCAACACTTATTTCAATTTTATCTTAAGTCTATACATTATGCTAATATAGTTTGGTACAAAGTTATTTAGACTCAACAAAATGTAAATGCAAAATTAATGTGCAGTGTAATACAAGAAGGAAACACATAAGTTTATATGTAGCTAAGTGTGTTAACTACATATTAAGAAGATATATGCTATAAGAATGTAATATATAAGGAAACTATGTTATATGCAAATATAAGAGTTTGATATAATTATATTGGTTCAAATCGCCCCGAAAATGATTTTGGACCGTCCCTACACCAACGGTAAGTGGCGAGGAGGAGCAGCATGCTCTCGTTGGGCCAGTGGTCGGGGTGGATGCTCGCGTTGGGCGAGTCGCTGGGTGGAGCGGAGGTTTTAGCATGGGACGACGCGCCGACCACTGCAGAGAAGGATTCGCTCCTAGTCAAAAGTAAAACTCTCTAGGCCTAGTGACAGCCACACATCAAATTTTGTACACTCAATTCATTAGTAAGATGCATTACTATCGGACACGTGAAATGGTTAGCTACGGATATGGGTTGTACGTACGATGTGCCCGTGCAAACAGCATCTCACAACGGTACAAAATTAGCGGTGGTGCGGTCGGTGGGTTTTGGCGTCGGCGTCCTTCCTCTCCGGCGGTGGAGCTCCGGTGGGGCCTCGTCGTGCGGTCGTCGACCTCGCCGTGCTCGCAGATCCACGGATCTGCCGTGCGCGGCCTTCTGCTCCAGCTGCTGCGGTGCGGTGGCGCTGGTGCTGTGTTGTTCATCCAGGGCGAATCGGGATCTCCAGCTTCCTTCTGCGGCGGATCCGGTGGCGGCTGAGGCAAGGGAGGGAAGCGGTGCCGGGGGGGCGTCTCCCTGCGTGTTCATCGACAACAAGCTCGGCGCGGCGCGGCGGGCAGGCTTGGAGGCGTCTCTCAAGGGTCGAAAAGTTGCCCAGGCAGTGGCAAGGTGGTTTGCTGGCCATCGTCTTCGTCGCCGGCGGAGCTGCGGCTCCCGTTGCTGGCTCTGGATCTTCCTCCTCGTATGTGTGTTCTTCAATTTCTTTGATCTATGTACTTGTATGTGGATGGTTTTGGTGAATATATGAGGGTGTTGGATGTGTCAAAAAAAAAAAAGTACAAAATTAGCATACACGTCCTTTTGCACATTAGTTTTCATCACTTCTTTTAAATAAGCTTAAAAATGTTTGCCTGTCAATTAGGATTAATTAATTAATGCTTAATCTAGGATCATTAATATCAATCCCATACCTTGTTTTGCTATTGATTTTTTATCAACTTTCCAGAGTTTGATACCAAGTAAATTTTACCAAGGCATGAGTCGTATACATATCTTTAATGCGAAGACCAGTGGTTGGCCAATATCTATTTTTTACGACCGATCTGCTTGTCACATTGGCTAACCTAGGCGACCCAGGTGGCAGATACGATCTGGCACTGCGGCCCCTCCCTAGCCGCCGCAAGGGGTGTCCACCAGATAAATCCTAGGGGAAGACGGCCGCGACGCTTTCCTCTCTTCTAGCAGTCGTGGAGTCCCACTGGTCAACAGGAAGCTACGGACTTTGCCAGAGGGGAGTGGTGTCGTATTGGCGGCGGGGCGTGCTGCCGCGGTCGGCGCCCAAATATAGGTGTCATGCGATGATCTGATGGTGAGGGACATGGTCGTTTGCATAAGGCCTTGTTCAGCTGAGTGTTTTTGAGTGTTTTGGGGTGTATATTACCTAGTGTTTTGGATGAAAACACTCCTCACACCAAAACACTCTAATCCCTCTCAATCCCCTTCTCCACTAAAACCCTTCATCAGATCTAATTGTTTGGTACAAGTGTTTTGCAGACAGGTGTTTCAGCAATAATTAAAAATGTGATCTTTTGTCACATATCATAGCACAGAAAAACTGATCTATTTCGACAGTATTTGACCCAATTAAATCTACAAATTTATCAAGTCGAATATGCACAATTATAACATACAGATATTGACAAAACATATTTACAAACAAGCATAACTGTAGCTCCGGATGGCAATGGGTACCCGATACCCGCGAACCCGACGGGTACCCGCCTTAAATGGGGAGGCATCAAGCTTGCTGGAGTTGGACTCGAGCTTCTTTGTCTTGGTCCTTGGATGAATATGTTGTCATGGAACTTGTTTGTTGTCTAACTTGTATGTTGGTGAACCATTTGTTGCTGAACTTGTACCATTTGGTGAACTATTTGCTTCTGAACTTGTATGATGTGTTGAACACTTGAACTTGTATGTGTGATTTGAACTTCTTGTTGAATTGTTGTCAATTGCTAGCATGTATTGTTGTTAACTTGTGAACTTGCTGTGCATTTGTTGATGTAAATTGCTGTCAAATTGTTGATGTAATTGCTGTTAAAATGTTGCTGTAAAAAAGGAAAAAACTGACATTTTGCTGTTTACACGACTTTGGCGGGTACCCGGCGGTATCGGGTACCCGGCGGGTGTCGGGTATGGGGAAAATTTATACCCGCAGGCGGGTACGGGTACGGGTAACAGGGGGCGGGTAGAGGTGCGGGTACGGGTATGGGATGCCATACCCGCACCCGAACCCGGCGGGTGCCATCCGGAAGCCAAATTGTGTTTCCTCTCAAAAAAAGAAAAGCCAAATTGTGTTCAGCACTCTCGAAAGGCCCCAAAGTTTGGAGACCTGATTCATTTGCCCTCAACTCGAAAGTTTGGAACCTGATTCATTTGCCCTCAACTCGTTAGATAGGGATGGCCCCGCCGGTGTGACCTCGTTTGCCCTCAACCCGTCCTTTTGTTTCCTCTTGCCGGCGAATCGCACTAGCGCCGCCACCCTTGTTGCCCACTTGATTCACACCTTGTCGTCAAGCTGTGACCAAACAGGTCTGCTTGCCGCCGGCGCAGCTAAAATCAGCCGACTCGGCCTCTTCCTCCCTTCTGCCTGCATGAAAGGTTTTCGACGATTGGCCAATATGCTCGTTTGATTGATTGTTCATTTATGGTCTAGTTTGGTCAATATGCTTGTTTGATTGATTGTTCATTTGTGGTCTAGTTTCATTGCTTCATTTTGTCCAGTAGGCCTCATAGATAGCGACCACAAGTTCTCTTTTTTCAAATGATGGGGAGGATGCTGCCCTTGCGACCGACAAGGCTGAGAATGAGATGGTCGCTCTTCTAGATGTGCAAGTCAAGGTAGAAGCCGTGTCGAAGCATGGAGGATCAGCGGAAGGGAGGATGACCAACAAGGATCCTCATAGGGCTGGTCACACATGCTCTTATACAACGACTACTTTGCCCAGAACCTGGCGAACCGTCCTCACGAATTTCCGCCGGCGCTTTAGGATGAACATGGAGCTGTTTAGGAGACTTGTGCATGGCGTTCGAAATACGATGTCTACTTGGAGATGAAGAGAGATTGCAACAGCCTTCTTGGATTTTCATCTCTTCGGAAATGCACGGCTGCCATATGGTGCATTGCTTATGGAGTTCCTGCCAATTCATTGGATGACTACCTCCGTATGTCTGAGTCCATCGCCGTCGATGCCACTTACCGGTTTTGCAGGGCGGTGGTGAAAGTGTTCGGAGGGGAATATCTGAGATCACCAAATGAGGCGGACACAGGTGGTCTCTTGGCACAAGGTGAAGCAAGAGAATTTCGCGGGATGCTTGGAAGTATCGATTGCATGCACTGGAACTGAAAGAACTGCCCGTTCGCTTGCGTGGCAGATTATTATCCTTGGATTTGGCATGCATTTTTGGCACGACCGGTTCTCACAATGACATCAATGTGCTCCAACGAGCTCCCCGGTGTTTCTAAAACTTTGTCAAGACCTAACTCCACCATGCAACTATTTGAGCAATAACCATGAGTATGACAACGGGTACTACCTCGCCGACGACATCTATCCTAATTGGTCAACGTTTGTGAATACTATCTGTAACCCTGTCGGTGAGGCAAATTGTCAGTTTGCATAGAGGCAAGAGGTCATCCGCCAAGGTGTGGAGCGGGCATTTGGTGTGCTCCAGACCAGGTTTGTCGTTGTCCGCTACCCTTATCTTTCTTGGTCGATAAATGAAATGTGCGAGATCATGAATGCCTACAATATTATGCACAACATGATCATCGAGAGTGAGCGGGATACGAGGAGGCAATTAGTCAACGAGTTGGTTGATTTCCAGGAGCCTATAGCCCACCCACAGTCGGGCGTGCCGAAGACGTTTTCAGAATTTCTTGCCACTGATGCATGTAAAATGCATACATGAACTTTGCATTGTATTACTTATATTTCAATCATATTTGCATCATATAAGGGTTATATCATTGTTTTATATTGATTTTGGGAATATTTCACAGTTTCCCTATTTTTCTGGAATTAACCCTGCACTAGCATAAAACCCTATTTTCTATATTTTGATGTTTCAGGGACCCAAACGACGTCCAAATGACCTGGAAATTTACGAGCATCAGTTTTTGGAAGGAACGAAGCGTGGGAGCGAAGGAAGCGAACAAATGGAGACCCGAGGGCCAACTTAGGTGGGCCCACGTAGCCAGATTCCTTGGCCGCATGGGGCCCACCATCTTGGGCCTCGAGCCTCCGATGCCGTCGATCTTTTCTCCAGAGCCTTCGTCCTGACCTAAAACCGACTATAAAAATAGTCCCCCGACGCCCTTCGGAAAGGAGCACCGTCGAAACACAGAAACCACGAAACAGAGACCTGGATTTGCAAATTGGAGGGGAAAAACTCCGGGGGGCGCTGTCGGCGTGGTCTCCATCTTCTCCAACGACTTCTCCACCGTCTCCATGATTAAGAGGGGGTAGTCCACCCCTGGACTATGGGTTTGTGGAAGTAACTTATGTATCTCTCCTCTCTTTGAGCTTCACTAATTAGTACCGTATGAGATGCTGAACATGATTACGGTCATCTATGTAATACCTTTGTGGTGGATATTTTTATGAGTTAATATATGTTTGAGATTGCAATAGTTTTGTTTCAGTTATGAAAGTAGATGCATATTATGTACCCCGTTCTTGTTTACTTGTTTTGATCAAGCATGTGTATGAGAGCGTGTGAGGGGGAACGTATGCATTAGATGGAGTAACGGGGGGTGACTAGTGCGGTGAAAGCGAGAGAAGTTCCGCGATCCACTTGGGTATGTTTACCTTACTCTGTTGCCTCACCAGGGATAAAGAAAAAATACCTTGCTACCGGAGATGTGGGTGTGACCATTGCCACTACTCCATGACTAGATCTAGCAAGTTCTTATTTTAACTTCATGTCATAGAACTTAATGCTATACTCTGATTTATCTTAATTACCGAGGTGCTAAGATTTAGTTCACATCTTGGTGGAGTATAAGAGAGAGTAATAAACAAAAGATCTCTATGTTAGGACGTGATGCCCATATAATTAGTAACTTGTCATGAAACTTTTATGTTGCAATCTAATATGTCAATTCTAATGTTCCATTATCTACCACTTTATTAAAGAGAGAGTGCATTTGTGAAATCATAAACCCCGGTCCATTTTTAATCATAAGAAACACTTTTCCAACAAATTTTATCCATTTTACATTTTCTGCCATTTAAAAATCCGAAAATACAAAAACATTTTTATATCTTGCATTCACAATACAAAACCCAAAATTATCATCCATCATTCTTTCCATCATCCTTGCGTATTTATTTATTTATTTATCATCATTGCATATTTATTTGTTGTTTTGCATTCATTATATTTTCATTTCATTCTCACACCTTGTGCTTGACAACCACTAGGTGAGGTTGAGGGCACAAAACAATTTACTTTGTTTGTAGGTTTTCAAGAGAAGGATAGGAAGATAAATCTTTCACTACTGATTCCCCGAGAGTTCGATATTAAACCCTCGAGTCACCCCTCGTGGGGAAAACTGTCTTTCCTATACTATACACTCTGCACTTGGAGTCTCAACCTAACCCATATTCTTTTGACGCAGGTAACTGCGTCAAGGGCCATCAGCCACCCATCGGGAAATTTGTGATGAAATATTAGATTGCAACTACTTACAATTGCTGCTATTACAATTGCTACTATTACGTTGGGGGCGTATCCATGCTTTTGGCTCTTGTCTGTCTCCTTGAATAAATCCAATGGAGTTAAATCTTTATCTTTGTGAGAATCGATTCGCCGGAATGAAACATGAAGTTAGTTTAATGGTACTGCAGCTGTGAATCACAGAATTACAAAAAATTCCTAGTTGGCAAAGTGACGATTATGCAAATGATACCAAGAATTGGATAGGATAGTAATGTCAAATACATATGAATGAGTGTTACAAAACAGCCAGCACATGCATTAAGCAAAAAAAACCATACATCAAACTTCAAACATCCATCATCATATTCTGTTGAACGACGTTGCTGTTACTCGCCTAGATTACTGGAGGCATGAACCCACTATCTAGCATAAATACTCCCTCTTGGAGTTACAAGCATCTATTTGGCCAAAGCATCTACTAGTAATGGAAAGCATGCAAGATCATAAATAACATATAAGATAGATTAATCATCAACTTGATCGTAATATTCAATATTCATCGGATCCCATCAAACACAACATATAGCATTACAATCAGATGATCTTGGTCATGATAGGCAGCTCACAAGATCTAAACATGATATCACAAAGTGGAGAGACAACCATCTAGCTACTGCTATGGACCCGTAGTCCAAGGATGAACTACTCACCCATCACTCCGGAGGCAGGCATGGCGATGTAGAGCCCTCCGGTGATGATTCCCCTCTTCGGCAGGGTGCCGGGAAGAGGTTCTGAACCCTCCCGAGCTAGGGTTGACGACGACGGCGGCTCTGGAACTTTTCGTGGATATTTTCTCGGGTGTCTAGTGTTTTCCCGTGAAGAAGAATAAACAGGCGAAAGGGCGACGGCTGGAGGAGCCCGAGGGGCCCACACAACCCTAGGGTGCGAGCCCCCTCTCTGTCGCGCCTAGGGGGCGTGTGGAGCCTCCCTTGCTCCTCTGCGTATCCCCTTTGGACTTTGTGTACATGTCCGTGAAATATTGGGGAACGTTGATTTTCGTCCAATTCCGAGAATATTTCCAGAACAACTTCTCTGAAATACAAAAACAGCATAAAACAGGAACTGGCACTGTGGCATCTTGTTAATAGGTTAGTCCCGAAAAATGTATAGAAATGATATGAAGTGTATGCAAAACATGTAACAATTGACATAATATCAACATGGAACATCAAAAAATTTAGATACATTTGAGACGTATCAAGCATCCCCAAGCTTAGTTCCTGCTCGTCATCCAAGAGGTAAACGATAAAACACAATAATTTTTTAAGTGACATGCTACCATCATATCTTGATCATATAGTATTGTAAAGCACATGTAAATGAATGAAGTGATCCAAGTCAATGGCCTATAGTTTGCTACCAAATAGATAATGAGTAAAAAACTGAATCATATAAGCCAAAATTTTCATGAATAGTACTTTGGAGACATGTATCCACAGGTTTACATAAGAGTTAACTCTAAAGCAATAGATTCTAGTAAAAGGTATTTAACCAACACAAAGGAAAATTTAAGCTTCAACATTTGCTTCAACTTTCAACATATTTATCTCATGGATATTGTCAACACAAAGCAATATAATAAGTTCAATATCAAGCATATGACAATTGTTGTACCAAAGTTGACACTAGTGTTTGGTTGTGGAAGATAGAAGAAGTAGGAAAACTGACTCAATATAAAAGTAAAAGAAAGTCCCTTCGCAGAGGGAAGCAGGGATTAAATCATGTGCTAGAGCTTTTTAAGTTTTTGAAATCATATAGAGAGTAAAAATAAAGTTTTGAGAGGTGTATGTTAATTGTCAACGATCAAAAAATGGAAGAGTACAATATGACCCCTGCCAAACAGACTTTTAAGAGCGGCTCCCGTGAAGGACGTTATTTCTACCAGCAAGGCAGATCATCCCTCTTTCTCTTTGGCTTACACATGTAGATATTTCACTGGTTGTCATTGCTTGACTGATAAATCAGGGCAAAAATGTGAAGATTAAGCGGTTAAAGTTGTAACTAATTGGGACTGGGCATCCCATTTGCTATCTCTTTTTGCACAATTAATGGATAAGCGGGTGTATATGCCACTAGTCCGGTGGTAAAATCTGCTTGACAGATGACATAAAAACATCCACCCCATCCTCATGAGCTTGGTAAACATTGACACAAAAAAAAGGAGTTTAACAGTTTTGAATAGTATAATGGTAGCACATGAAAATTTTACTTGGAGTGGTAAGGAAATATCACATATAGATATTTATGGTGGACACAAATGGCATGCATTTTGGCCCAAGTATTTGGATGAACGAGAAGCATTCCCTCTCAGTACAGAGTTTAGGCTAGCAAGGTTATGTAAGCAAACACAGACTGTCAACCGGTACACCAAGACTTATATGACAAACATATTGTAAATATTATAAGACTCCACATTGTCTTCCTTGTTAACCAAATCCTTTTAGTAGAAAATATCTAGAACTTAGAATTACCACCCATGCAAAGCACATTTCACAAGCTTTACGGTATTTCTCCACTAATGGGTTTTACTTAAATGATGCAACAATTTAAACATGACCTACTTATTAACTCAAAACAATTGACAAGCATCAAATTATTCAAGTTGTGATCTACAAGAGTATGTAAGTCTTTTCCATTATACCATTTACCACATGCAACATTTCTGTTCCAACCAAGCACCAATCAACTTATTTCAATCAAGCTCTCCAAACAAGTATAAGTGAAGCATAAGAGAGTACTTTCTTAAAAAGAACTAATAGCTCTGACAAGAGATACATAAAAACAGGAGCTAAAAGCTTAACAGCGCTAGACAAGAATACTCAAAAAGTATAAGTGAAGAGTAGAAGTATTCACATGAAAAAGCTGAGTGTGTCTCTCTCCCAATCAAGAATGCTAGGGTCCAATCAAGTTGATTTACGAAAATAAAATAAATACTGAAAATAAAATCACACAGACGCTCCTTGAACAACACATATGATGTGGAATAATTAAAATATAGTTTCACTAAAGATGACCTGATAATTTTGACGATGAAGAAGGGGAAGGCATCCCCAAGCTTAGACGCTTGAGTCTTCTTGAAATATGCTGGGGAGATCCAAGGGAGCCTTTCCAAGCTTAAGCTCTTCACTCTTCTCCATCCTATTATATCACTCTTCCCTCTTGGCCCTTGAAAACTTCCACCACACCAAACTCAGAGTAATTCTGATTAGAGAGTTAGTGCACAATCAAAAACTCACATGTTCTGTAAGGATGTGATACATCCAAAACGTATCTATAATTTTTTATTCTTTCATGTTAATATTATGCCTTTGGCACTTGTTTTTATATTAAGTTTATGATTTATTTGACCTAACCTATTAATAGTTGCAAAAGTGCACAATGTTCTTGTTTTACACTTTGATGTGTAGAAATTATCAAGAATATAAGAGGAAACCTTGTTGGAGTCGAATTGGGACTTTGCTGAAATCTGTCTCAAAACTTTTTTCGGAGTTTGTCAATTTGCCCCTCGAAGACAACGTGAAAGGGAAATCAAAATTGATAGAAAGTTTTCACAATTTTCCATATGAACATTTTAAGCCCAAGAATAGCCCAATCGGAGGTCGGACGCGGCCTGGGGGCCCAATATGGTGAAACCATAAAAGGGGGTGACGGAAATCCGAGAAGCTATATAAAGGGAGGAAACCTAACTCGTGGAGTACACCCCATACCACGAATTTCCAGCCACCAAAGCCACGTTTTTGCCTCCCCCATGGATCCCATCTCCATGGGGAGGGCTCCCAAGAAGCCATGAAGAAGGGGGCTAAGGGGCGGCGCTCCCACATGATGTCGGCGTCGGGGAAGGAGCT
This sequence comes from Poa pratensis, assembly GCA_947311845.1. NCBI lineage: Eukaryota > Viridiplantae > Streptophyta > Magnoliopsida > Poales > Poaceae > Poa > Poa pratensis. The sequence goes on along the minus strand of CAMZMU010000052.1, from coordinate 36,242,322 downwards.
CCCCGCGCCGCCGCGCTGCCTCCTCCACCATCTTCACCGCCATCTCCATCACCAACTCCTCCTTGTATTCAGTGGTTCATCCTCGCACACACCTTTGTACCATCCTATGTAAACATGGTGTTTGATGCTATAAGTTATTATCCTGTGATCTACGTCATATGTAGGTTATTTGTCTTTTGGTTGCTTTGTTGAGTGTATATGGTTCATTAGATTTGTATATTGATATGGTACTGTCCTATCGGTGTCCATTATATACTTGTGTGTGCATGGATCAACATCATAGGGTTGGTAGTATTTGTAAACGAAGGGGGTAATCCTGCCGGAGTGACAGAAACCTAAGGACTCGAACCAGTTAGTTACACTTATGGGAGTAAGAGGACCATGAACTTAAGGCTATTGTTGGGGAAACCTTAATGCCTTGTTAGTATATACGTATGTCTTCTAACAATTCAATCATATAGTACTAGTAATGTGGCGCCCCGACCTGACTGTTATACAGTGATGCTGTGTGTCACCGGTTAAGCGATATAACCGGAGGTTACGGGTTTACCAATCCCCGGCCAAAACCTTTGGCAGGTGTTGCTCAGAATGGATCATTGGCAACACAACACCCCGATTGATGCCTTAACACAGGCACAACCCTCAATGCATAATAGGGAGATCAAGACTTGTGGAACAACTGGCACATCACAGACTCTACGACACAAAACATATAGTTTAACTCTTTTAATAGAGAGAGATAGCAAATGACAACCAGAGGTCACAGACCCAACATTACAACAAGCGGAAGCAAATTAAGTTGTTCTAAACAACAAGATCCAGATTATGGCCTAAGAGGCCTACAAATAAACATCCAGCGCCAGCTGTTCCGGTATGTCCCAAGCTGCCACCTGGGAACCCCAGACTACTCGTCGACGTCCACAAAGAACCCACCTTCGAGGTCGGTGAAGTCCTCCTCTGAAACAAAACAAACGACGTTGAGTTCGACGAACTCGCAAGATTATATATAGAGCTCTAGCTCGATGAGGCTTTCAAAGTTATATGGCTCTTTTGCATAAAGCTGATTTTATTTATGAAAAACATAACTCAATGGCATCGACTATTCAGAGTATTTTCAAAAGAGTTAAGAAGTAACTCTATTCTTTCATCACCTTTCTCAACATCCACCACTGTACCTGTTCATCAAAGGCACCTCCCCGAATCACCCTTGAGGAAGCTCACCTTGCAATCTTGAAGTGGTACCTTTAGTACCCAGTTTTTAATCATTCCGTTTAAGTTATTTATGATCTTATCGTCCTTTTCCCAAGTCGTCCGTAACCGTGGACACGGCTTTTCGAAAAGATTTACCCTGCAGGGGTGTATAATGTTTGCCACGCGTACCGTCCGGCCCATTACCTGCGCATTAGCTCTCTTCCTTGGAAAGCCGACTGGGTGGGAGCGGTGTCGACTTCTCCCTCGTTAAGGACTTTCCAGGATCATTAGTGGCGGCAGGACACGAGATCACAACACCCTGCCCCACGGCCACTTACTTTCCTAACACCACCATCCTCATCCCAGTTCATACCACCATCATCATGCACGCGCAAATGAAAGCCCAAACTAGAGGACCCTGGCTAGCCCCGCCCGAGTTATTTAGTCTATGAGGGTTCCTGCACTGCGAATGCATAGGCCTCACGCATGGTTGCACGCTCAGTCTTGGTTCGGGAGGTAAAGAACTCGCACCTAGGCGGCGAGAACGAGACAAAGCACCACAACCACAGTGGCCTCTCATCCCCACCTTTAAGCATTTTATTATCCGTCACCACAATTCCCCACCATCATCTGAACAATTCAACACCTGTTTCCAACATGAACCATCCATCGTACAACTGAGCATTTACTAAGCATGGCTAAGCAACAACATAGCATAGTTATATATCTCAGGCCAACAATACAAACCTATGGATAATAGGAGGGAAACAGGTATTGGCATCGGGAACTTAATGCAACTATAGGATACTCTAATCCAACAAAATTGACATTTAGAACCGCATGCAATATTATAGTGGAGAAAATATTTGTGGAAACATAGGATAAGATATGCTCAGAGGGGGGATTACGCTTGCCTTGATCAAGGTACTGGTAGTACGGCTCTTCGGGGTATTGCGGTGTAACCCCGGCTGCTTGATCTATCGTAGCACAAAACACGGAAGAAACAATCAATCACCACACAAGTTTTAACAAATGCAATGCGCAAACACATGATGACATGACATTTTAAAACCCCGAGATGAGGATGATTCAAGCTATTCAACTTAAACAGAGTTCGGATGCTTAACGGGTGCATCACGAATCTACCGGGGGATTAGGTCATGCAGCATATTTACTCGTTAAATGGAGAGGAGGAACCCTATCGTTATCTTGCATATGATTGTCATGATCATGCGAAGATGCAGGGTTGGGTGATTAAGCGAGAAAAAGTAATACTACACAACGCCTCAAACAAATGGTTGAAGAGAAAGGGAGTCTTTCAGTTTAACTGGGAGGCAGAATTCCATGCCAGCGGTACTACCGCTGGAACAGGTGGTGGTACCGCTAGGGTCTTCATCGTTCGAACCAGCCAGTCAACGGTCGTCTTCTTTCTTCACGAAGCCCACGCTCCCGGTACCAGTTGGTACCGCTCGAGGTACCGCTCGAGGTACCGGACAAGGCCTCCGAATGCTGGAAATCGCGGTACCATTAGCGGCACCAGACCCAGCCTTTCCGCATCAGCGGTACCGGCTGGTACCGCTGGAGGTACCGTTGGTGGTACCGCTCACGCGCCCAGAACACAGTTTTCGGCGGTACCTGCGATGGTACCTGCACCGGTGCTGCTTCAGCAGTGCGTTTGCCAGGGAGCAGCGGTACTACCGCCTATTCCAGCGGTACTACCGCTCCCTGGCAACCTTTACTCAATACAACGACTATCGCCGCACCTACTCTGGACCCAATACAGAGGCTACTAGCTACCGCTAGAAAGGAAAATAGAGGAAAAGAAGAGGCTCGGAAGGTTGCTCTGCTCACCCTAAACTCGTGGGGAGGCTCGGGGAAGGCGGGGAAAGTCGGAGTTGGCGGCAATCGAGCTCGACGGGCGGCGGACGTCGTGGACGGAGAACTCGAATCCCGGGCAATGTGTTGCTCCCCGGCTCGATTCTTGCGGTGAGGGAGGAGAGGAGAACACGGCCCAGCTTCTTGTGGTCGTCGATTTGCTCGGCAGGCTCTCAGGCGACGGTGACGAGCACAACCGCCATGGCCTTGGTGCGGAGCTCGCGGGGAAGAGGAAAATAGAGGGAGGAAGCAGAGGGGCGAGTGGATAGGGTAGGGCATGGCCTTGTGGGGCTCTCCTTCTTGCAGGGGAGAGGGCAGAGGGGCCCCGGGCGCGGCGTGCTCCGCCCAGCTCGGTCGCTACAGAACGAGGAAGGAGATGGCAGTTTTTGGAAAACCCCCTGGAACTTTTATTGCTATCACGGATAGGTCCTTTCCTTATTTATTAATAAAACCTGTAGCTTTTCAATGATTTTATTAGGGCACTTAAACATTTTATAAAAATTTGAGAAAATTTGTGTAGCCTCCCAACTGCATGTAGAGGCACCACAAAATTTGGCGTTGCAAAATAAAATAGTTTGGACAACAATTGTTCATAGGGTTCATTTCTGGCATTTTGCTAAATTTCAAAATGTTGCTCCTTTAACAATTTGGAGCAAGTGCAAAATATTATTTTGGAGCTCTTGGAACTTCCTTGACAAATATAAGAGGACATGGTATTTGTGTTTTGCAAGTTTGAGTGCTTTCACGGTTTTAAAATTTGTTGAAGCAAAATTGACATTTTGTTTTAAGTGGTGCCACACCACAACAATTCCCTAGCAACACCAACACTTCCCTAGCAACAACAACAATTCCCTAGCACAAAAACATGATGCATGGATGCCATGATGCAATTAACACAAAAGCGAAAATTTTACACGGGTTTTGAGGTTTTTAAACTCCGGGCTGTTACAATTCTACCCTCCTTACAGGAATCTCGTCCCGAGATTCTAAGGTTGCGGAAAGAAGTCGGGATACTCCTCACGAAGACTAGACTCTCGTTCCCAAGTAGCTTCTTCCTCGGAATGGTGAGACCATTGAACTTTGAGGAACTTGGTAGTCTTGTTTCGGGTCTTCCTTTCGGCTTCATCCAGACACGGATAGGATGCTCGCGATAAGTGAGATCTTCCTGGAGGTCTAGCTCTTCATGATTGACTCCATGGATAGGATCCTTGAAACACGGCGAAGTTGGGAGACATGAAACACATCATGTACATTTGGGAATTTGACCGGTAACTCCAACTGATAAGAAAGATCTCCTCGCTTGGCCAGAACGGTGAAAGGGCCAACATAGCGAGGTGCCAATTTCCCTTTGATACCGAAGCGGCGAACGCCACGAAGGGGAGAGACACGGAGATAAGCTTTATCACCAATTTCATAGTGAATTTCCTGATGATGCTTATCATAGTAGCTCTTCTGCCTAGACTGAGCAATCTTCAGATTCTCTCTTATGATTCGAACCTTCTCCTCAGCTTCATTGATCACATCCGGACCAAAGAGTGCTCTCTCTCCGGTCTCGGACCAATTTAGAGGAGTGCGGCATTTTCTTCCATATAGAGCCTCGAAGGGAGCCATGCCCAGACTAGCTTGATAGCTATTGTTGTAGGAGAACTCCGCGAAAGGGAGATACTTTTCCCAACCCTTGCCAAAAGAGATACACATGCCCGAAGCATGTCTTCCAACACTTGGTTCACTCTTTCGGTCTGACCATCAGTTTGAGGATGGTAGGCGGTACTGAAGTTGAGACGGGACCCCATAGCAGTTTGGAAACTCTGCCAAAACTTGGATACAAAGATACTTCCACGGTCCGATATGATCCTCAGAGGGACCCCATGCAATGGAACAATACGAGCCAAATATAAGTCAGCAAGTTGACTTGCCCGTATATCATCACGGACTGGTAGGAAGTGAGCAACCTTGGAAAGACGATCAATGATTACCCAGATTGCATTGTTGCCCTTTTGAGATCGGGGAAACCCGGTGATGAAGTCCATACCAATTTCATCCCATTTCCACTCGGGACTGCAATAGGGCGAAGAGTGCCGGCAGGTCTTTGATGTTCAGCCTTTACCCGTCGACAGGTGTCGCATTCAGCAACATACTTGGCAATTTCTCGTTTCATACGAGTCCACCAGAATAGTGGTCGAAGGTCTTGGTACATCTTGGTACTACCGGGATGAATAGAGAGAGGAGATTCATGAGCTTCTTGGAGGATCAGCCCTCTCAATTTTGTTTCTTTGGCACTACCAAGCGGTCACCAAAATAAACAACTCCGGATTCATTGACAGAAAAACATTTTGCCTTCCCGCTAGCAATGTTTTCTTTGATTTTCGAATACCCTTGTCACGAGTTTGAGCATCCTTAATCTGGTCTACAAGAGTAGATTTGATCTCCAGATTTGCTAGATAGCCGGAGGGAACCATTTCTAAGTTCAAACGAGAGAACTCTTCATGAAGGGCAGGTTGGGCCTTTTCAATCATCAGATTGTTGCAATAGGACTTCCGACTTAGCGCGTCAGCCACGACGTTTGCTTTGCCGGGTTGATAGTTCAGACTCACATCATAGTCCTTGATTAACTCCAACCAACGCCTTTGCCTGAGATTTAAATCCGGCTGGGTGAAGAGGTACTTCAGACTCTTGTGATCCGAGAAGATCTCGCAACGGTTACCAAACAGGTATGGTCTCCATTGCTTCAAAGCATAGACCACAGCGGCAAGTTCTAGATCATGAGTAGGGTAGTTGTGCTCATGCGGCTTAATTGGCGAGAAGCATATGCCACCACATGGCCATCTTGCATTAGCACACAGCCCAAGCCTTGCAGAGAGGCGTCACAGAAGACGACGAAATCCTTGCTTGGTCCGGCAGGACAAGCACAGGAGCGGAGGTGAGTTTGGCTTTCAGTGTTTTGAAGCTCTCTTCAGCTTCGGCCGTCCATACGAACTTTTTATCCTTCTTGAGAAGGTCAGTCAGGGCCTTGGCTATCTTGGAGAAACCTTCGATGAATCGGCGGTAGTAACCCGCCAATCCGAGAAAGCTACGATGTCCTTGACTGACATTGGAGTTTTCCAATCCAAAATGGACTGAATCTTGTCAGGAATGACAGCCACACCATTAGCGGATATCACATGACCAAGGAAGACAGATTATCCAACCAAAACTCACACTTGGAGAACTTGGCATAGAGGCGGTGTTCTCGAAGTCGTGTCAGAACCAAACGAAGATGTTCCATGCTCTTCATTGGTTTTGGAATAATGAGGATGTCATCGATGTAAATGACGACAAACTTGTCAAGATAATCCATGAAGACAGAGTTCATGAGCCTCATGAAAGTAGCTGGAGCATTGTGAGACCAAAGGACATGACGGTATACTCATATGAGCCATACGAGTAACAAATGCCGTCTTTGGAATATCCTCCTTTCTGATCTTGATCTGATGGTAGCCTGACCTCAGATCCATCTTGGAGAATACCGTTGCACCAGCTAACTGATCCAACAGATCATTGATGCGAGGAATAGGATACTTGTTCTTGATTGTCACCGCATTCAACGGTCGATAGTCAGAGACTAGACGAGGCACGGTAGAATCCCTCTTCTTGACAAAGAGTACCGGACAACCCCAAGGTGAACTGCTAGGCTGGATGAAATCCTTGCTAACAGCTGATCAATTTGCTCTTTCAACAGAGCCAACTCTTCCACCGGCATACGGTAGGGCTTCTTGGAAATTGGAGCGGTACCGGGAAGTAGATCTATGACAAACTCCACACTTCGGTCAGGAGGCATGCCAGGCAATTCTTCCGGGAACACATCCGGGAAGTCACACACCACGTGTATGTCCTGGATTTCAGGAGGGGATTCGCCTTCCATAAAGCAAAGGAGAATCTCAGGTGAGTTGGGTATGATGGAGGACGGAGGTCTTGACAATGCAGACCAATACTTCACACTGTCACCGGAGAATTGGTCACGGTGACGGTCTTGGCAGCACAGTCGAGATTAGCCTGGTATTTGGCTAGCCAGTTCATGCCCAGTATGACATCAATGCCACTTGACCTCAGAGCTACCAAAGCGAAAGGAAAGAGTAGTAACCGATAGTAATCTGAACTTCAGGAGTAACCCCATCGGTTTGCCATTTGGAGCCAGGAGTGGCAATCACCAAGGGACAGCTCATTTCTCAAACGGTATTTTGTGGTCTTTTGCAAAAGCTATGGATATGAATGAATGCGATGCTCCAGAATCAAACAAAACTGTAGCACGTTGTTGTTGATTCGTAACTCACCCATGAGAACGCCGGGGTCCTCTTCAGCTTCTTCAGCAGAGATGTGGTTCAGGCGACCACGCACAATAGGTCCAGCCTTGCCAGCTGGAGTGGCAGGGGCTCGTGCAGGAGTTATCGCGAGAGGTGCCTTCTGGGGGCACTCCCTGGAGTAGTGGCCAGCCTGGCCACAGGTGTAGCAAGTGAGTCCAGGTGGAGCAGGTAGCATAGGACGGTACCCACTCCCGCCTACCCCAAGTGTCGAAGTAGTGGGGCGCGGAGGAGGTGGCCTGTATCCTGCGGCTCTTGGCATGAATGGAGCACGCGGCACAGCGCTGTAGGGAACAAACACCCTGCGCTTCTTGCTCTCAGAACCCGAGGAACTCTGGTGGTCCCCGTGTGCGGGCCTCTTGGAAGCCTCAAGTTCCTTTCTTCCTTGCTCGAGAGTGAAAGCCTGGTTGAACAGCTCCTGATAGGTCTGGAACCTGAAGGGCAACTCATAGCGGAGCTGCGGCGAAAGACCCTTGCGGAACAGCTCTTGCTTGTCAGCATCATTGGTCACGTCCCTTGGGGCGTAACGAGAGAGATGGTTGAACTCACGACCATAAGTGCGGAGGTCCATCCGTCCCTGTTGCAAATCCAGGAACTCCCTCCTCTTCAAGTCCATGATCGGCTGGGGAATGTACTCCGCACGGAAGGCAGTGGAAATCAGCCCAGTGAAGACATGGTTGGCTGGAAACAAGCCACATGGCTTTCCCACCAACAGCCAGCAGCACCAACCAAGAGGTAGGTGGCAAAGTTGACTTGCTCAGCCATGGGACATGCAGCGCGGAGAACTTGCGCTCCAAAGCACGAAGCCAATCATCAGCTTCCAGTGGCTCCTTAGCATCAGCAAAGGTGGGTGGCTGGGCGCAGGAACTCAGTGAGAGTGTTGCACTCGTTCCTCCGTGCATTCTGCTGCACCAACTGCTCAAGCAAGCGCTCATTGCGCCCACGGTTCTCCTCAATGGCCATCAAGACCTCAGCCATCGAGGGTGGTGGCGGCAGATCATCCTCATCATCATTGTGGTTACCGCGACCACCACGGCCTCCACGCCTCCTCGAGCCATTCTGGAGATTTGACAATGACACGGTTAGTATCTTTCTCCGAATGGTCGAACAATAGCATTAGCGTCTACAAGTACACAGACTAGGGACGATAATACTTGTGAACGAAACAAAAACAAGATAGAACTTGGGTCAAAGATCAGCATCATGTGCTACTAGTGAGAGTTAAGAAATCACAACTTAACACACTCTAGTTGACACAATCCGGGACCTTATGTTCAAGTCCTTGGGTTAAAACCCAAAGAAAGGATCAAATGATTAACTTGGTAGAAACATCTGAGTTGATTTGGGATTGCAACGCAGCGGGAGCAACTGGACACATAACACTAAAGGTCGAACCCACCCACGTTTCTAATTTTGAAGTAACAGATGAGAAGTAAAACCTTTAACTCAAATCGAGGTAAGATTGCTCCGAGATTAGAGGGTAACCAGATAAGGAGTAAAAAGAATCCTAAGATGGTTTTCACAACTCATTTTTAGGTTAAAAATATTTTCACAAACACTAGACTCAACATCGACCAGTAGAAGGGTTTCCTACAGGCAGTACTGCTCTGATACCAACTTGTGGCGCCCCGACCTGACTGTTATACAGTGATGCTGTGTGTCACCGGTTAAGCGATACAACCGGAGGTTACGGGTTTACCAATCCCCGGCCAAAACCTTTGGCAGGCGTTGCTCGGAATGGATCATCGGCAACGCAACACCCCGATTGATGCCTTAACACAGGCACAACCCTCAATGCATAATAGAGAGATCAAGACTTGTGGAACAACTGGCACATCACAGACTCTACGACACAAATCATATAGTTCAACTCTTATAATAGAGAAAGATAGCAAATGACAACCAGAGGTCACAGACCCAACATTACAACAAGCGGAAGCAAATTAGGTTGTTCTAAACAACAAGATCCAATATGGCCTAAGAGGCCTACAATAAACATCCAGCGCCAGCTGTTCCGGGATGTCCCAAGCTGCCACCTGGGAACCCCAGACTACTCGTCGACGTCCACAAAGAACCCACCTTCGAGGTCGGTGAAGTCCTCCTCTGAAACAAAACAAACGACGTTGAGTTCGACGAACTCGCAAGATTATATATAGAGCTTTAGCTCGATGAGGCTTTCAAAGTTATATGGCTGTTTTGCATAAAGCTGATTTTATTTATGAAAACATAACTCAATGGCATCGACTATTCAGAGTATTTTCAAAAGAGGTAAGAAGTAACTCTTTCTTTCATCACCTTTCTCAACATCACCACTGTACCTGTTCATCAAAGGCACCTCCCCGAATCACCCTCGAGGAAGCTCACCTTGCAATCTTGAAGTGGTACCTTAGTACCCAGTTTTTAATCATTCCGTTAAGTTATTCTATGATCTTATCGTCCTTTCCCAAGTCGTCCGTAACCGTGGACACGGCTTTTCGAAAAGATTTACCCTGCAGGGGTGTACAATGTTTGCCACGCGTACCGTCCGGCCCATTACCTTCACATTAGCTCTCTTCCTTGGAAAGCCGGCTGGGTGGGAGCGGTGTCGACTTCTCCCTCGTTAAGGACTTTCCAGGATCATCAGTGGCGGCAGGACACGAGATCACAACACCCTTCCCACGGCCACTTACTTTCCTAACACCACCATCCTCATCCCAGTTCATACCACCATCATCACGCACGCGCAAATGGAAGCCCAAACTAGAGGACCCTGGCTAGCCCCGCCGAGTTATTTAGTCTATGAGGGTTCCTGCACTGCGAATGCATAGGCCTCACGCATGGTTGCACGCTCAGTCTTGGTTCGGGAGGTAAAGAACTCGCACCTAGGCGGCGAGAACGAGACAAAGCACCACAACCACAGTGGCCTCTCATCCCCACCTTTAAGCATTTTATTATCCGTCACCACAATTCTCCACCATCATCTGAACATTCACACCTGTTTCCAACATGAACCATCCATCGTACAGCTGAGCATTTACTAAGCATGGCTAAGCAACAACATAGCATAGTTATATATCTCAGGCCAACAATACAAACCTATGGATAATAGGAGGGAAACAGGTATTGGCATCGGAACTTAATGCAACTATAGGATACTCTAATCCAACAAAATTGACATTTAGAACCGCATGCAATATTATAGTGGAGAAAATATTTGCGGAAACATAGGATAAGATATGCTCAGAGGGGGGATTACGCTTGCCTTGATCAAGGTACTGGTAGTACAGCTCTTCGGGGTATTGCGGTGTAACCCCGGCTGCTTGATCTATCGTAGCACAAAACACGGAAGAAACAATCAATCACCACACAAGTTTTAACAAATGCAATGCGCAAACACATGATGACATGACATTTTAAAACCCCGAGATGAGGATGATTCAAGCTATTCAACTTAAACGGAGTTCGGATGCTTAACGGGTGCATCACGAATCTACCGGGGGATTAGGTCATGCAGCATATTTACTCGTTAAATGGAGAGGAGGAACCCTATCGTTATCTTGCATATGATTGTCATGATCATGCGAAGATGCAGGGTTGGGTGATTAAGCGAGAAAAAGTAATACTACACAACGCCTCGAACAAATGGTTGAAGAGAAAGGGAGTCTTTCAGTTTAACTGGGAGGCAGAATTCCATGCCAGCGGTACTACCGCTGGAACAGGCGGTGGTACCGCTAGGGTTTTAATCGTTCGAACCAGCCAGTCAACGATCGTCTTCTTTCTTCACGAAGCCCACGCTCCCGGTACCAGTTGGTACCGCTCGAGGTACCGGACAAGGCCTCCGAACGCTGGAAATCGTGGTACCATTAGCGGCACCAGACCCAGCCTTTCCGCATCAGCGGTACCGGCTGGTACCGCTGGAGGTACCGTTGGTGGTACCGCTCACGCGCCCAGAACACAGTTTTCGGCGGTACCTGCACCGGTGCTGCTTCAGCAGTGCGTTTGCCAGGGAGCAGCGGTACTACCGCTTATTCCAGCGGTACTACCGCTCCCTGGCAACCTTTACTCAATACAACGAGTATCGCCGCACCTACTCCGGACCCAATACAGAGGCTACTAGCTACGGCTAGAAAGGAAAATAGAGGAAAAGAAGAGGCTCGAAAGGTTGCTCTGCTCACCCTAAACACGTGGGGAGGCTCGGGGAAGGCGGGGAAAGTCAGAGTTGGCGGCAATCGAGCTCGACGGGCGGCGGACGTCGTGGACGGAGAACTCGAATCCCGGGCAATGTGTTGCTCCCGGCTCGATTCTTGCGGTGAGGGAGGAGAGGAGAACACGGCCCAGCTTCTTGCGGTCGTCGATTTGCTCGGGAGGCTCTCAGGCCACGGCGACGAGCACGGCCGCCATGGCCATGGTGCGGAGCTCGCGGGGAAGAGGAAAATAGAGGGAGGAAGCAGAGGGGCGAGTGGATAGGGTAGGGCATGGCCTCGTGGGGCTCTCCTTCTTGCAGGGGAGAGGGCAGAGGGGCCCCGGGCGCGGCGTGCTCGAGCTGGTGCGGCTCGGCCGCCCAGTTCGGTCGCTACAGAACGAGGAAGGAGATGGCAGTTTTTTGGAAAACCCCCCTGGAACTTTTATTGCTATCACGGATAGGTCCTTTCCTTATTTATTAATAAAACCTGTAGCTTTTCAATGATTTTATTAGGGCACTTAAACATTTTATAAAAAATTGAGAAAATTTGGGTAGCCTCCCAACTGCATGTAGAGGCACCACAAAATTTGGCGTTGCAAAATAAAATAGTTTGGACAACAATTGTTCATAGGGTTCATTTCTGGCATTTTGCTAAATTTCAAAATGTTGCTCCTTTAACAATTTGGAGCAAGTGCAAAATATTATTTTGGAGCTCTTGGAACTTCCTTGACAAATATAAGAGGACATGGTATTTGTGTTTTGCAAGTTTGAGTGCTTTCACGGTTTTGAAATTTGTTGAAGCAAAATTGACATTTTGTTTCAAGTGGTGCCACACCACATCAATTCCCTAGCAACACCAACACTTCCCTAGCAACAACAACAATTCCCTAGCACAACAACATGATGCATGGATGCCATGATGCAATTAACACAAAAGCGAAAATTTTACACGGGTTTTGAGGTTTTTAAACTCTGGGTTGTTACAAGTAATTCCAAGTAGTGAAGTGCATGTATATTTAGCCTCTCCAACATAGAAAACTGCATCGAAGACAATGAACCTGACATCTTCACTAATTAATGTTGAGCCAATGGCTTCTATACCATTGACAAACTCGGCAATGGCTCATTTGCCATCCAACAAAGTTTCAGTTCTCATATACCAAACACAAATGAATTTTGTTGCTTATTTGCCACTGTCTGTTATTGTAGCGTTAGCTCATTCCAGTAAGAGGCCAAAATGACCCTCCTGCCCCCAGTGGCAAATAAGCAACGTTTTAACATGTATACAAAATTTGACAGCATTTGCCTCTATTTTCAGCAATCTGGCAACACTAGTGGCAATATATAACAATTCAACCATATGTACTAGCAAGATACGTATCGGTTCGGCATGCACTAGCTTCATCAGTAGCATTACTTGGTTGACTAGGCAATGCTACAGAGGGTGTTTGATTCAAATGAGTACATGGTACATCAAGTTTATCACTTGGGTCTGAATGTTTGATTATCAAATTACCACTTCTATTTTGATGAAAATACTCATACATTTCCATGCATTCTTCATCATTTGAAACAAAATTTTTTTGCCACTAATGCAGTTAACGCACTCAATAGAAATATTATCCTCTGAACATAAAGGAAAAGAGAAAGTCCCATCAATACAAACTAGCAAATCCTTCATGTTTGTGCTAGTACCCTCAATCAGCTGCCATCTGAATGTGGAATCTCCACTGGTATTGGTTCCAGTACCACAAACCTTCATCTCTACCATATAAGTACAGGATTGGATCATCCTCTGGATGATGGAACCATGTCAAAAAATGCATGCTCCTGTCCAAAACTGAAACAAAAAGATAGAGAATCGGAGAATTACCTAGCGCAAATTGCAGATAGAGAGGCAGATTCGCACTTGTCAGCCACACCGTCCTCTTCAATGGGCTTGGAAATCTGCGGCAGAGCCGCTGCTTCAAGTGCGCCTACAGACGGGGTGATCTCGGGGAGGGCCTCCGTCGTCGACGCCCCTGCTCCGCGGGCCACCTCGCCAGAATCCCCAACCCTAGGGTTCTGGGCGACATGGTCAGAGGGAGAGGTCGGCGCTGCTAGCCTGGGGGGCATTGAACACGCGGTCGACGAGGGATGGAGGCGCGGGGGCGGCGACGAGAACCTGCGGCGGGAGCGGCGGCAGAGGGTCCGGTCGCGCTAGCGGCAGTTCCGCCATGGGCAGAGGAGGTCAGGTCGGGACTGGGGAGGAATGCTTGGAGACTACAGCGGGTGTGTTTCTTTTTTTCCCTTACAAAACGAGGGCAAGATTGGAATATTTTGATATACTGACAGGAAAACGGAGACATTCTAACGATGGACTAACGGTGATGGCATATAAGCACTAGAATTCGTTCGTGGTCGGTACATTAGCACTGGAGCTTTGTTCGGTGGCAAATAAGCCATTGCCGCGATTGTCAATGGTACAGAAGCAATTTTGTCATTAATGTTGGACAAAGTCATCACAGTTACCACCACTTTTACCACACTCATGGTACTATTAGTTTATGGTTACTTAGTGTATTTTATTGCTGCAGCACTAACATTTACTTTCTTGTATTTATTATCTCGCAAAACTATCTCTCATACCTGTATTATTATTACTCTAGTATTATTTCCTAGATAAAGTAAACGTTTAGTGTGCGAAGAGTTGTATCAGTGGTTGATAGAACTTTAGAGAATACTTATCCTACCTTTAGCTCCTCGTTGGGTTCGACACTCTTACTTATTGAAAAGGCTACACATGATCCCCTATATTTGTGGGTTATCAAGACCTTTTCTGGCGCCGTTGCCGGGGAGCCATAGCGTAGATAAATATTTTTGTGTGAACTTGTTTGCTTTATCTAAGTAATTTTTATTTTCAGTTTTAAGTTGTTCTCTATCTTAGTATGGGTAGGAAATGCGAATTATATAAAAAAATAGTTCTTCATTTATCTCTTATCAGAGCTATTAGTTCTTTTGGAATGGCAGGAAATACCACAAAATATGTAGTTATGGTGGACACAAATGGCATGGGTTTTGGCTCAAGGTTTGGATGCACGAGAAGCATTCCCTCTCAGTACAGAGTTTAGGCTAGCAAGGTTGTTTGAAGCAAACATAGGATATCAACTGGTACAGCAAGACTTACATGAAAACATATTGCAAGCACTATAAGACTCTACACTGTCTTCCTTGTTACTCAAACACTTTAACTAGAAAATATCTAGACCTTAGAGATACCAAACATGCAAACCAAATTTCAACAAGCTCTACAGTAGTTTTTCACTAATAGGTTTTAACTACATGATCCAAGAGCTTAAACATGATCTACTTGAGAGCTCAAAACAATTGCCAAGCATCAAATTATCCAAGACAATGATCTACAAGAATAAGTATGTCTTTTTCAATATACCAACTACCACATGTAGCATTTTCTGTTTCCAACCAAACACCAATCAATTTATTTCAACGAAAACTCTCCAAATAATTTAACAATGAAACAAGAGAGTAGTTCTCTACAAGAACTAATAGCTCTAAACAAGAGATGCATGAAAAACAGGAGCTAAAAGCATTGCAGTAGCTAGACAAGAATACACAACAAATATAAGTGAAGAATACGAGTATTCATATGAAAAAGCGGAGTGTGTCTCTCTCCCACACAAGAATGCTAGGATACAAATTATTCAGAAAAGGAAAATAACAAAGCAAAAATAAAAGCACACAGACGCTCTAAGTAAAGCACATAAGATGTGAAAGAATTAAAATATAGTTTCACTAGAGATGACCTGATAAGTTGTTGATGAAGAAGGGGATGCCTTGGGCATCCCCAAACTTAGACGCTTGAGTCTTCTTGAAATATGCTTGGGTGACCCACGGGGCATCCCCAAGCTTAGGCTTTTCACTCTTCTTGATCACATTATATCATTCTCCTCTCTTGATCCTTGAAAACTTCCTTCACACCAAACTCAGAGTAATTCTCATTAGAGGGTTAGTGCATAATCAAAATTCACATGTTCTGTAAGGACACAATCATCACCGATACTTCTGGACATTAGCTACAACCATTGATGTTTTGTGGAGCAAAGAAATCCACTCAAACATAGTAAAAGAGAGAATGCTAAATAAAAGGCAGAATTTGTCAAAAACAGAATAGTCCATAAAGACTAATTATTTGAGGCACTTAATTTGCTCAGATCAGAAAACTCAAAACTAATGAAAGTTGCGTACATATATGAGGATCACGCATGAATTTTTCAGATTTTTTCAATTTTCCTGAAATTTATACAGCTCAAAACGGTGGACAGCAAAAATCTGTCCCTGCACAGAAATCCAAATCTAGCATCAACTTTCTATTAGAGACTTTACTTGGCACAACAATGCGATAAAATAAAGATACAAAGGTGTTGTTACAGAAGTAAGCAAGATCCTTGACTCAAAAAGCAAAGTAAAATTTTAGAAATAAAACATGGGTTGTCTCCCAAGAGCGCTTTTCTTTAAAGCCTTTTAGCTAGGCATGGAATTTTTGATGATGCTCTCATATGTATAAGAGTTGAATATAAAAGAGCATCAAGAAGCAAATATCAAACACATTTAAGTGTAACCCACTTCCTATGCAAAGGAATCTTGTAGGAAAATAAATCAATGAAGCACAAAGTGACTAGCATAGAAGGCAAAAGAATTGCAACTTCAAAACTTTCAACATAAAGAGAGGAAATTTAGTATTATTGTGATATATGAAGCCATGTCTCCCTCTCTCATAAAAACTTTCAGTAGCATCATTGATAAAATCCACAATATAACAATCACATGAAACATTCTTATCATGATCCATATGCATAAAAGTATCATTATTTTCCACATAGGAAAAGTTCTTCTCATTAATAACAATGGGAGCAGGATCATCATAAAGAACTCGAACATGATAGACAAGTTGTATATTAAAGGGATGGTTTTGGGTAATCCCTCCATAACTATGACAAGTTTCATGAGGATGATTGTAATTATAACATATGACATAGTATTCTTTATAATAATTATCAAAGACTGGAGGCATAGTATCATCATAAGCAATAGAATAGTTATCTTCCAAAGTGTGTTCATTTGTAAACATATCATCATTTTTACTAGAAGGATAGGTCTCAAATATATAATCATCAGTAGCAAAAGGATTTTCAAACACCTCGTCCCCAAGCTTAGAGCTTTCCATATCATCATTGGAAGAAACATGGATAGTACTAATAGTATAGCAATTATTAACATCACCATTTTCAGAATTAGTACCCCAGAGTTTTTCAATATCAAAAGTAGTATGCTTTTCCCAATCATGATCACTACTATAAGTAATAGGCACAGGTTCATCATCGAGTTCAGACTCATCAGCAACAACTATAATAGGAGCAACATGTTTAGGGGAAGATACTATTTCGTCTCTCTTTTTACTCCTCTTCTTCAGTTCAGACTCATCAGCAACAACTATAATAGGAGCAACATGTTTAGGGGAAGATACTATTTCGTCTCTCTTTTTACTCCTCTTCTTCTTATTCTTCCCCTATTTAGGAGGGAGAGGCTTGAAAGAAAGCTTCTCCACATAACCTGGTTTATTATTAGAAACAATAGAAAAAACTTGGGAGGATTCCTCTCTTTCATTAATAAGAACAAAACACATATTAGTCCTGTCATATTTTCGTAAAGTCACATCCTTTATAATATTTTGTATGTAGGTGTTGGCATGGCAATTATTAATACAATAGAGATGACATCCATGCAACACGCTATTCATATCAAGAGCACTCATATCTAACAAACAAGTTTTTCTTGATAACTCTTCACACACAAAAAATAATGTAAGTTCATCATGCTGATTAGGAGTGATCATGTTATCACAATACAAATTTGCAGTACTCATTAAATTCGAAATACTATCATCATGACCTAAACATTGAAAATTGAAATGACCCACTTCATGGCAAAGTTCACAAATAAAAGGATAGAGGGCACGCACTTTTTCAGCAAGATCACTTAGAGTCTTATACCATGTTCTAGTTTTTTCATTCCTATGATGGATACAATATTCATCTTCGATTTGATTATTTTCACAAGGTCTAAGTGCTCCACAAAAATTAAGATGCTTATAAGAAATAGTATTTTCAGAAGTTTGAGCATGTTTATTGCAATCATTAACAACAATTTCATTTTCCATGCAAGTGTCTTTGAAAGGTTCATGATACATGTCCCAATTTTATTTAGGAACATTAATATGAGAAGCAAAGGTTCTACAAAAATCAACAATAATTTGAGAATCAAGACCATATTTAGCATGAAGCTCTTGAAAACCAGCTGTTTCAATGAAAGACTTAATGCAATCATATTCATAGTTTATACCTGATTCTTTACCTTTGTCGTTCTCCCAATCTTCAGTATTGCTTTGAATTCTTTCAAGAAGTTCCCATCTAGCTTCAACCTTCTTACTTGTGAAAGAACCCTCTGAACAGGCATCTAGATAATCCTTGCAATGACCTGAAAACCTTGCATAAAAATTATTAACAATTATTTTCTCAGGAAGCTCATGGTTAGGACATTTGAGTATTAATGTTTTCAACCTTCCCCAAGCTTGAGCAATGCTTTCTCCATCGCGAGGCCAAAAATTAAAAATGTAATTCCTATCTAGATACAATTCATAAGGAGGATAAAATTTAGAGTAAAAGAGATATTCAAGCTCCTTCCACTCCGAATGATGAGGATCATCCAGTAGCTCATACCACTCCCTTGCTTTGTCTTTAAGTGACAATGGAAATAATTTCTTCATGGCATTTTCTCTTGATAAACCTGCAACCTTAAACTACTCACAAAGTTCTTTAAGTTTCAACAAGTGATCACTTGGATGGATTGTTCCATCCCCTGCATAACGGTCATCCATAACCTTTTCAACAATTTCCATAGGTATTTCAAAAGGAATACTTTCAGTAGGTGGATTTAGAATATCACACGCATCATTCGAATTATCACATATGGGAGACAAAGTATCATCAAAGCAAATTTTCTCCTCTAAAGATGGGGAACTAAAAAGATCATTTTCATAAGAACTAGGTTCCCCAAGCTTGGACTTTTCCATAGCATTAGCTACAATAGTGTTCAAAGAGTTCATGCTAGCAACATTGCTATCACTATTATGCAAACAAACTTCCATAGGTTTTTTAATTTTCTTTTCAAAAGCATCATGTCCTAATTCAATATAAAGTTCATAAAGATCTTTTTTGTTGTTGTTTTCCATTAAGCCTAACTAGTGAAATAAAAACAAGAAACAAAAGGATATAATTGCAGAATATAAAGGAAATACATTCGAGCACTCACACACGAGCAACAGTACTAGAAAATAGCTTAGTAGCCAGAGGATGCGAGTACCTTTTACCTTACCTCCCCGACAACGACGCCAGAAAATAGCTTGATGTCTACGCACGCTTCTATTCTTGTAGACAGTGTTGGGCCTCCAAGAGCAGAGGTTTGTAGAACAGCAGCAAGTTTCCCTTAAGTGAATCACCCAAGGTTTATCGAACTCAGGGAGGTAGAGGTCAAAGATATCCCTCTCAAGCAACCCTGCAATTAAGATACAATAAGTCTCTTGTGTCTCCAACACACCTAATACACTTGTCAGATGTATAGGTGCACTAGTTCGGCGAAGAGATAGTGAAATACAAGTAATATGAATGATTATAAGTGGTAATTGCAATCTGAAATAAAAATAGCAGCAAGCAAACATGTAGCGGAACTTGTTGTAAACGGTGTTTCAATGCTTAGAAATAAGGCCTAGGGATCATACTTTCACTAGTGGACACTCTCAACCACATAGCTACCGGCATGAGCCCTCAGCCTAGATGAATAACTACTCCCTCCTCATCATGGGAGGCATAGGGAAGAGGTAGTATTTATGCATTCAATTATATTATTATTGTTGCGAGTGTCCACTAGTGAAAGTATGATCCCTAGGCCTTATTTCCAAGCATTGAAGCACCGTTTACTCTCATTTGTCTCATGTTTGCTTGCTGCCTTTTATATTTCAGATTGCAATTACAAGTTATAAACATCCATATCACTTGTATTTTAATATCTCTTCGCCGAACTAGTGCACCTATACAACTGACAAGTGTATTAGGTGTGTTGGGGACACAAGAGACTTCTTGTATCTTAATTGCAGGGTTGCTTGAGAGGGATATCTTTAACCCCTACCTCCCTGTGTTCGATAAACCTTGGTTTATTCACTTAGGGAAACTTGCTGCTGTCCTACAAATCTCTGCACTTGGAGGCCCAACACTGTTTACAAGAACATAAGCGTGCGTAGACATCACACTTACGTTGCTCAAACCAAATAACTCAAAACTAATGAAAGATGCATGCATATATCAGGATTACACACAAAAATTTGCAGATTAAAATATTTTTTCTGATTTTACAGAATCAATACGGTGAATAACAGAAATCTGTTCCTGCACAGTAATCAAAACTAGCTGGGTGGCCCACGCAATTGCGCGGCTAGCAATGCGCTCTGCTCATAAATTGTCAAAAATCATGAGCAGTCTACAAATTTCCATGATAATCAAACAAAGAAACTTTTTCATCCACGACAGATGCAACAAACATAGCAAAACACGTGTCTAAAATTAAAGATTCGTACATCATACTCACAAAAAACATCACATGCTTATCAGACCGATCTTTGTAATTCCCAGATCCAAACACACATGTACGTATACAACTCCCTATCAATTTCAATATTTACACGTGCGTATACAACTTCGTCGATCAATCAATTAGACATATACGGGGTGGCCCGCGCATTTGCGCGGCTAGATTTATTAAACATTTTCATCTGGTGGAGTTTTCTTCATCACCTACATAGAGGAGCCATGGTGAATTGTTTTTTAGTTTGAAAAACGTTAGCTACATTAACACCGACATATCATTCAGACTATATAAAATATCATACTATCTACATGTAGTTGCCAAAGACCTTTATTGGTTCATGAAGACCAAATGTATCTACTCTTTCTCCTCTAATGATGTCTATTTTGGCAAAACAATATTTCTGCTATTTTTGGACCTATTATAAAAATTGAACAACTGATTGCATGTGTGTATAATTGTGAGCTTTTACTCAACCCATTTGTCAACTACACATGATTCAGAATTGGTAACAGAACACCTTGTTTGACTAAACCCGCAAAAGGCCCAATAAAAAATTTGGACAAAAGATAACGTGAGTATTCTGATTCCTAAGCTTTAAGTAAGGGGATATAATTTATATTATATGAATCAACACACTTCATTCGTTTGGTGCAAAAAACCATTGTAGGTATCAGAT
This sequence comes from Poa pratensis, assembly GCA_947311845.1. Classification (NCBI taxonomy): domain Eukaryota; kingdom Viridiplantae; phylum Streptophyta; class Magnoliopsida; order Poales; family Poaceae; genus Poa; species Poa pratensis. Next base: position 36,221,384 of record CAMZMU010000052.1, on the reverse strand, counting down.
TAATTCTGCAATGGCAAATCTGTAGGAGAATAATGAATAATTGTCTAACTCTTTATAACCAATGTGTTCGGTACACAAAGTGGGCGATTATTTGGATCTTAAAAGTGATACAGTATGTGCTAATTACAAATGTTGTCTCGCCTTCTGTAATATTCTAGAGATACTAATACTCCCATGAACCAAACAAACATTGTCTAAGCCCTGAGATCTTGGCATGAGCATAAGAAATCGTGTTTTTCTCCCGCAACTGAATGAAATAAATTGTCTTAGATTTATTTTTCTCTATCAACAATTTCTGGTCTGATGCAGCTAAATCATTAATGACCTGACCATAAGAAAATATGGACAATCCAACAGTTTAGCCTAGCTAATCTAGAGAGGATGATGACTTTGAGTGAAGATAATCTATGTGGAAAACAATACATGTTACATAATATACCATTCCTGTGAACCTGAAGATGATATATTTATCTATGATAGTGTCTTCTACCTTTATGAGCAAGTTAAATAGCTGCCAAATGACCCTTCTGTTTTTTTCAAACCACCAACTGCTGTTTGTCTCCTGGTTCTCCTCGAAGTAGCTTTCTGGACTACATGAAAGTGTACTAAGTTTCCGAAACAAATAGTGTGTACTAATTGAGTAAAAAATATATAATGTACGGATGTAGCAATGAAATAAATTATTTCGAACATGCACCATACTAAGATTTCGAGTAGCCCCACACATCTACACCAGCTCAGAAGATCCTCATATTTATTTTGACCATTGCAACTTTGAGGATATTTCCTTTATTCTTGAAAAAATTGACAGTGTCATCGAGGATGAGTGACTTCACTATATGGTGTAATTGTCCCCAAAAAGGAACCAATAGAATATGAAATATCAAGATAAAAGAGAAGATGTACTGTGTTAAATGGTCTCACGCTGGCTGCAGCTTCGTGAGATGGCCGAACACTGGAAATTGTATCCAAGTGAAGCATCAACATAATCTGGATCAATCAGCCATTCCATGTGCGTGGGTGACACCTTCTGCGAGCATGATCCGACGGTTAGATGGTCTACAAAAATCCTTGTAGGTGTCATATTAATTTTGCATTGGCAATTCTGCAAGAGAGCAATGAATATGTGTGACTCTTTACAATCGATGTGTTGTCCACACAAAGTAGACTATTACTTGAATCTCAAAATGATACAATACGTATGTGCTGATTACCAATGTTGTGCCACCTTCTGTAATGTTCTTGAGATAATATTCCTATAAACCTGACAAAACATTGTCTCACCTGCAAGATCTTTAAAAAAACTGGTCGAATATGCTAAATATATGAAGAGCAAGTGCCCATTGATATTACCAGAAGCTCACGGTAGTATTTTTGTTCCTTTTATTTGTTGAACGACTCTGCGTGGCTTTGACCGTCGTGCCTCCTAATTGCGGAGTGATATGAACCCTCCTAAAAGGGAACACATATTCTGTTGAAAAAAAATGTAGTGTCTCACGGAGGCTGTTGCAGCCGTCAAACCATGCTATAAAAAGGCGTCGCCCCTCTGCACAGGGATGGCGATCATGGAGGAGCAGGAGGTTATGTCAATGCTCCACATTCATGCAGCTTGTAGAGTTCGATCATATCACGAAGGAGGTGCATTCATGAGACACTATATTTTTTTTAGCACGGTGTGTCTCTTCTTTTCGCTTCATATGTCAAATTCTATCTTGGTCTAGATTTACTCTGCAATTATATTAATTTATTTGTTTGCACGGTGACTAATTGATGTTTGATCTTATTTAACTCTACATTAGCATTAATATATCACTTAGAGAAAAATAAGACAGACTTTTCTTTTGAAAGAAAAAATAAGACAAACTTTGATTTGTTTTTGTGTGTGAAAAATAGTAAACGAATTTCTCCCACTCAATCACTAAGCTGTTGTTCATTTTTACATCTCCATGTTAGTTTCCAGCTTACATATATTTCTATAGAACAGAAAAGCTCATTTGCAACAAACAAAAAAGCTCATTTACGATTGTGTGTTCATAGTTTGTCTACCAATATTTCTCAATATACTTAATTATTAGTGTAAATTTAGACATGAGAAAGAGATTAATTAGCTCGCTTTGATGTTTCCTCATGCATTGTGCACTTCCATTAAAGGTGTAGCACTGTAGCTTGAAGATCTGCAACATCCATATACTGAGTCCAATCATTAATGTCAACAAATTTGGGCTGGACAACAAAAAAGACTATGCATGCATGCGACAGTGGTGCAGCTTGTAGCATCAATTAGCATGAGAATGCCACTTCCATCTTGTGAGGCCAATCGCCATGACGCATGGACAACTGGAGTGCAACAGCAGCAGGTCATTAACCGGATGGCTCATATCTTTTTTTTTTTGATTTTCAATGGCTCTCATTCACGCATAAACTTGTTTCGGTCATTACAAATAAAGGGACTAATCTGGTTTGGAGTATTGTTTAACCAAAGACCATCAGTTCCCTCTACCCTGTTAAGCTTGGCAAGCTCATGCGCAACAGCATTACAACCTCTCATAACTAAAGATAACGAAAAGTTGTGTTCTGATCTTCTAATTCTGTCAATCTCTCTATAGATAGAGCAAAGTCTCGACAGATTTTGGCCCTCTCCATTCACAGCAGCATAAACGGCTGAACAATCAGTTTCCACCTCCGAGGGATAGAGTCCCATTTGCTTGCATTTGTGAAGGCTCAACAGCAAAGCCCTCGCTTCAGCTTCCTCTACATCATGGCAATTTGGGAGTCTGGACGCCATCGAGCATAAAACCCCACCCGATGCATCCCTGATGATTGCCCCCATTGATCCAAAATGAAGATCTTGAATAAAGGAAGCATCGACATTCATCTTTGATTCGCCAATGGCCGGAGGCTTCCAGTAGTGTTTAGATTAAGCACTTTGTGGGTCTTTTCTCCTCCACTCTTTCAGATTAGTATTGGAATTGTCCATGTTGGTCTGTCCACACTCAGCACAATTGAGAGTATCAACGTAATTTTGGAGAAAAACTACAGAGGCTTCAATTGAGCACTTACCATCTTCGTGGACGATGTTGTTCCTCAAATGCCACGCTCTCCACAGCAGCATTAGAATTTTGGGTCTGGTCTCTTTCTCTGCATTCGCCAGCATCAGCAGAAGCCAGTCAGGTCCAGTGTATCTGAATTGGTCTTCGGCAGGCAAATTCCAAACTTTCCTCATTTCAAATCTAAGAGCTCTAGCCTTTGTACAGAGCACGGTAGCATGAAAACTGCTCTCTTCATCAGTTCCACAGATGTTGCACGTGTTGTCAATTTCCAACGTTCTTCTCCATTTATTCTTCTTAGTTGCCAGATTATCAACTGCACAACGCCAAGCAAAGATTCTGACTTTATTTGGAACTTTACATTTCCAAATGAGGTCCCATAGATTTCTGGTATCATCCCCATTTGTGCTGCCCCCTCTTTAAGATGAGCCTTTCTCCGGTTGTCGAAGGCCAGTTTATATGCACTTTTTACAGAGAAGACACCGTTCTTCTCATAGTGCCAAGCAGGTGTATCCATATCAAGCGGCATAGGTTCTAGTGATAAAATCTCCTCAGCGTCAAAGGGATGAAAAACATCTCTGATTTTTCTCTCATCCCATTGTCTTGTACCCTAATAAAAAGGTCCCTGACTTTCCTGCATCTAGAGTGTTTCTGCAGGCTTTTGATGGGCATTGGAGTTCTCCGAGGTAACCAGTTACATCTCTGAATATCAATTTTAGCTCCATCTCCTATTCTCCAGATAATACCCTGCTTTAGCAATTCGAGGCCAAACTCGATACCTCTCCAAGTAGGGGATGCCTCTGCAGAGAAAACGGTGCCCAATAGATCTCCATTGGGGAAATACTTTGCTTTCAGCATCCTAGCACACAGGCTTTCAGGGTTTTGCAGAAGTCTCCAAGCTTGTCTAGCCAACAAGGCTTGGTTGAAAAGTTGGGTGTCTCTGAATCCAACTCCTCCTTGGCACTTAGGTAGAATCAGGTTATCCCAAGCAGTCCAGTGAACTTTCCTGTTTTCTTCATCTTCGCCCCACCAGAATTTCCTAATTGTCTTCATGTAATCGTCATGAAAACCTGTAGGAAGTTTAAAGATGCTCATGATATAGTTTGTGAGTGATTGTGCCACGGCTTTGATTAGAGTCTCCTTTGCTGCCATTGACATGTGATTCTCATTCCAGACATTTAGTTTCTTTCCGAAAACTTCCTTGGTTGGTTGGAATTTTTCCTTTTTCATTCTGCCTTCTGGAGTTGGAAACCCAAGGTATTTCTCTTCGAAGGTGCTTTGCTGAATGCTTAGAAGATTCTTGATGTCTATTTGAGTCGAATCATCACAGACACTGCTAAACAAAATAGAACATTTGTTAGCACTAACAAGTTGTCCTGTGCAGCTTTCGTAAAGTTTCAGGGCATTCTTTATCATACCAGCTTGCTGCGGGTTAGCTTGGAAGAATAGGAGGCTGTCGTCCGCAAATAACAGATGGGACACACTTGGGGCAGACCTGCAGATTTTCAGAGCTCTCAACTCTTGGTTGTAAACTGCCCTATCCAGGATTTTTGTAAACCCTTCACCAACAAAAAGGAAGAGATAAGGTGATAGAGGATCACCCTGTCTTAAACCCCTAGAGGGGTAGAACTGATCAGTTAGTTTGCCATTAACTCTCACTTTGAACGATGCAGAGGAGACACATTCCATCACCAAATTAACCCACTTTGGATCGAAACCAAATTTAAGTAGAGCCCCTTTTAAATATTTCCAATCCACTCTGTCATATGCCTTTGAGAGATCTAGCTTATAAGCACAGAAGTCATTTGCAATCTTCTTATTTTTCTGTATGCTATGGAAGCATTCGAAAGCTACCAGTGTATTATCTGTAATAAGCCTCCCCGGGATGAAGGCACTCTGGTTGTGAGAAATGAGTTTCTGTAGGAACGGTCTCAGTCTATTGATCATGCATTTCGTCACGACCTTATAGGTGACATTGCAAAGTGAAATGGGCTTGAAGTCTTTCAACTCATTTGCGTTGTTTGATTTTGGAATCAGCACAACATTTGTTTCATTTACATCAGCCGGCATTACCCCTACTCTGAAGAAATCCTTCACAGCTCTGATCACATCACTTTTTAGCACACCCCAGTTTCTTTGGAAAAATCTAGCAGGGAAACTGTCTGGTCCCGGGGCCTTGAGAGGCCCAATTTGAAATAATGCGTCGGATATCTCCTCATCCGACCATTCTTTCATAAGAGCATCGTTCATGTCTTGGGTGACTTGCGGTCCTATGATATCCAGCAGTTCAGAGGGATTAACTTGTATATCCTCTGTGAACAGGTTAGAAAAAAACTCCTTAGAGTAATTTAGGAGTTCCCTTTGGGTTTGAAGGATCTTGTTGTCTTCCGTTTTCAGGGAATTGATCCTGTTTTTCTTAGCTCTCCACGTTGCCTTTCTATGAAAGAACTTTGTGTTTTGGTCACCTTCTTTTAGCCATGTAATTCTTGATCTTTGTCTCCACATTGTCTCCTCTCTTAGTAACAACTCATCTAGTCTTGCCGTCACCCTTCTGATTTCAGCCGAGTGAAGGTGTGGATAATGCTTATAAAGCCAATCCAGTCTCTTCTTTAGCTTTTTAATTTCCCAATCAACCTTGCCAAAATTTTCAATGCTCCAGCATCTCAGCGACTTCATGGTTGTTTGGAGATAGCTTTTGATATCTGCGAGGTTTTGTACATGATCACAGGCAAGCCATGTATCATTAATCTCCTTTCCTAGTGACTCCTCTCTTTCCCACATAGCTTCATATATGTATATAGGCTGTTTTTTCTCAAAAGCGGCTTTCTTATTCATATTCAAGACCACAGGCAGATGGTCTGATCTGGACGAAATGATATGTTCAACAGAAGCATCTATGAATAAATTACTCCAGGCTTGGTTGGCAACTGCCCTGTCGAGTCTAACTTTGACATTACATCTTCCCTCTTGTTGGTTGTTGTAGGTCCATGGCAAACCCTTGTATCCTAGATCATGTAGGTCACAATATTGAAGGGTATCTCTGAAATCTTGCATCTTTCTTTCACTCCTTCTAGTGGTAGAAAAATGCTCACTCTGCCATAGTGCTTCGTTGAAATCTCCCAACATCAGCCAAGGCAACTTGTATGCTCTATTAGTTTTAATTCTCCTTAGCAACTTCCAAAATTCATGTCTCTGATGAGCACACGGTTCTCCATAAACGAAAGTGCTCCTCCATTTTATTTCAGTCTCATGCTGGACAATTACATCTATATGGTGTGGGCTGAAGTTGATTAGATCAACTTTTACATCATTTTTCCAGCACAGCACTAGCCCCCCACCTTTACCAGGTAAACAAACAGGGAAACAACTATTAAAACCTAGTCTTTTACAGATGCTTTCGACCAGCTTTTTATTCTGTCTCGTTTCAGAGAGGAACAGCATGCTTGGGCGGAATTCTCGCACAAGGCGAGTCAGCTCCTGAACTGTCCGAGGTTGCCCCAGTCCTCGGCAGTTCCAGAACAGGATGATCATTGTGCCTGTCAGGCGCCAACATCGGCGCCCGACAGTGGACCGGCAGCCCCAGGGCCGGTAGCTTCCTTTGCTTTCTTCCTCTCCTCCAAATCCTGCTCCACCTCTCTTTCCAGTTCAGCCTTACGCAACCTCTGCAGTCCTTCCTCTCCAAGGCATTCCGACAGGGTCGGAGGTTGCATAGTGCCTCGTTTTGTGACCTGCATCATCCCTATCTCATCTTCTTCCTCTTCTGTGCGGTTCCTCACCTTGCCACTGATTTGTTGCTGAGTCTGGTCTGCTGGTGCTAAGTTCTCTTCATTGTTGCTTCCCTTCAGATCACGTTCCCTCCTCTTCCATCCTTTCTTGTTGCCGTTGACGATTGGTGTGACGGCTGCCAGCCCAGTGTTGTTGTCGAGGGTTTTGGCAGCCACCACTTCCTCGCTGACGGTGTCCCTCTTCATGGGTTCTGCAGCCCTAAGGTTGTTGTCGAGGGCTGCAGCTTCTCCCACGCCCGTTATGTCGGTGCAGCTTGTGTCGATGATGCTCACCGTTAGCTCCTTATTTTCTACTACTGGTGTGATCACCACTTCAGTCTGGGCCTTGTTGCTGTTCTCGTCGACGCAGAGTTTCGCTACTTCTTCAGCAAACTTCTCCACCGCCTGCAAGGGATGGTTGATTCTAGATGCTCCAGCTTGTGGCATCACCCCCTCCCATGGGACCGGCCATGGTGCCGGTCCTTGGGCTCGCCAGATAGTTGTCGGAGTAGTCAGCTTGTTTTGCTTCCCCATCTCCTCCGGCAGGAACCAGGTTCTTGGGTCTTCAAAGTGCACCAGCTGTACCCTGAGCTCCTGATTGAAACAAATTTTCCTCTCTCCCGCAGGTGCATCACATCTTGCTTACATGTGCCCAATGTAACCACAAAAAAGGCAAAAATTTGGGAGCCTTTCATACCTTAGTTGTACTGCTACTTCCTCCACCGTGATCTCATCCATCAGGATGATCTCCCTTTGCAGAGCCATGTATAGCGGGAGCTGCACTCTTGCTCTCAAGAACTTGTCGCAGATGTTGCCCCTCGCGTTGTTGTCGATCTTGATGAGCGTGCCGACGTGTTCTCCTAGTTCCCGGGCGAGCTTCTTGGTGAGGAGGTAGAAGGGGATGTTGCGGAACTGAATCCACATCGGGATGTGAGTGAAGAGGGCCGTAGCCGGGTCAGCACCGACTTCCAGCTCTTCGACGAGGAACGCGTCCCCCTTGTACTGCCATGGTCCGCCACGGACGACATGGTCGCGGTTGCCCTCCTCCGAGAACTCCAGCACGAACTAGCGTTGTCCCTCGCTAGCCTCCACCTGGTTTGCTTCCATGACGCCTCTGATCTTCCACACCCTCCTCATGTGGTCAATTACCTGCTGGGAGTTCGCCAGCAGGACTGACAGGAACAGGCCGACGGCCATGAACCGTGCGCGCACGGCCTGGCGAGCACTTGCCATGTTGACGACCAGGACGCTGCTGCCCGTGCTCGATCCAGCTCCTCCTTTCCCGGCGCGCCTGCGGAATTCAGCATCTCTCGCGATCGGCCGCGTCGCGTTGCGACCGCTCACTTCCTCCATTGTCCTGTTGCCTGTGCTCGCCATCAGGCAGACACACAAACACCTTGTGTGCACTGGAGGTGGGGGATTACAGCATATGGGTTTGGGAGTTGTGATTCTCCCCTCTCTGCTTGCTGTTGATATAGCATCCCTAGGCGCCACCATTACTGGCCTGTTACTCCTCTGATTAAGACCTGTTAAGGCCGGCAATTGATCCCCCATGACCATGGCCGTTCCTTGTGATTCCTCCCTCTCTTCATTCCTGCAATTAACGGCTTCAATCGAGGCGCTCGCCATTTCCGGCGGCCCTGGATCCGGTGGTTTCTTTCCTCCCTCATCAATCTCCCTCTTCAATCGCGCACTGAAGGATTCCAATTTCTTGGACCAGAGTTTTGAGGTTTGAATGGCATGTCTGGCTTGGGCTTTGATTTTGGCAAAATAAAGGGAATCTATGCGGTCTAGGTTGTTTGGCTTGGGATCGTTGTAGCTAGGATCAGGGGAATTCAGGGGTTTTCGGGTTTCTTGGCTTCGGATTTGGTGGTGGATGGGATCGGGGTGGAGTCGCCTTCGGGGGAGCGCGGGAGAGGAACAGTCATAGCTAGCTTGCTTTGTTTCGGATGGCTCATATCAGTCTCATGATGTAGCTAAGCGATGATCCCTTGATGGAGGAGACAGATTTCATCTCCTGATTTAGGAACGCTGTGATTTTTCTTCAACACGTGATTCCATTCAAATCACATCTACCGTGCATATGCATATGCTGCATGCCCAACGGCTTGTCGGCAAGATCGTGGCAGGCACACTGGCCGGCCGCGTGACTTCTTCCAGCAAACTCATTGCCCACCGTGCTAATCTGTACGGGACTCTGCGTCCTTGCTTATCATTGCTGCCGGCGTCAAGCGATCAACACTCCTTCCTGGCCTCATGGGTTACACGACGTGCGGCGGCATCTCAATCCGAAACCTGGTCAAGTAGCCTATATATATTGTGGAGCATCTACGTAACCTCCTCCATGAACGCCGCCCTATAAGAGGATCAATCGGCCCATCTGTGCGTGAGCGACGCAAGCACGGTCTCACGGCTGGATCCCTGAGGCTGCCGCCATATCGTGTATCGACATGTCGGATCCATGGACACCGGCGAAATTCACGTTGAGATTACGTAACAACTGTCGACTGCCGTCGATTGGAGGCAGCTTGCCCCGGAAGCCGGAAAATACAATTGGAGGCCGCTTGCCGTGGACTATAGGGACTCTGTACTTTTCCACCGTGATGGGCTAGGGACTCTGTTCTCTTCCAGCGTGATGGGCTGTTTTTTTTTCTGTTGTTTGTAGACGTGGGAGAGATGGACACCATATATGTGCGGATGGAAATAGACACCGGCTGATGTTACGAAAATTAAATCTGGGACGTCCTTTTTCCCTTGCTTAAGATTGGTTTATCTTAGCCCTTCATTATCTTGTGTTTTAATTATATAATAGATAGATTTTAGCATCATCTTATCACTAGAGACTATTCGTGGCACAACAATGCGAGAAAGTAATGATACAAAGGCATTGCTAGATAAGTAAACAACACCTTGACTCAATTAAAGAAAAATTGCAGAACAAAATAATGGGTTGCCTCCCATGAGCGCTTTTCTTTAACGTCTTTTAGCTAGGCACAAAGCATGCATCAAGTATTACCAAGTGTAGAAGCATCAACATCATATTTTGTTCGAATAATAGAATCAAAAGGTGGCTCAATCTTCTTACTAGGGAAGTGTTCCATACCTTTCTTGAGAGAGAATTGATATTTGATATTCCCCTCTCTCATATCAATAATAGCGCCAACAGTTTTAAGAAAATGTCTCCCAAACACAATAGGACAAGATGGATTGCATTCAATATCCAAAACAACAGGGACAAAGTTGTTATTAACCATGATAAGAATATCATCAATTCTACCCAAAGGTTTCTTAATAGAAGCATCGGCAAGATGAACATCCAAATAACAGTTTTCCAAATGTGCTAGATCAAGCATATCATAAAGTCTTTTAGGCATAACAGAAATAATAGCACCAATGTCACACAAAGCATTGCAATCAAAATTATATATCTTCATTTTTATGATAGCTCCCAACCATCTTCTAAGTTCTTAGGGATAGATACTTCACGTTTCAAATTTTCTTCCCTAACTTGTATGAGAGCATTAGTAATATGTTTAGTAAAAGAAATGTTTATCTCACTTGCTTTAGGACTTTTTTTTTATATAAAACATACAAATTGCATGCCTTTGATTTATAGACACTATTACAGAACGACACATCGGATACCCCTCTATAAAAATGGCAGCAAAAAGGCGACGGTAAAATGAACCCCCGCATGGAAAATTAGAGCTTCCGCCCGCAAATCGCGACACATCGGAAACGGTTAAATTATTTCCACCGTTTTCAATGTGAGCACACGATATCAGACACGGTTAAAATTTTGATCCGTATGCAAACTGAATCTGCCCACCGGCCCATTTGTTGGTCCAGTATATAAACTCGGAACCCTTATCCTCTTCACCTCTAATGCACAGCCACCGAGCCTCCCGTACCTTATCCCCTCTTCATCCTCTCACATAGCTTGTCGATTCGTCGCCGGAGGGCGACGAGGCGGCGCTCCCCATCAAGACCGGCGAGATACGCGTCCGGCGACGAGCCGCCGTTCTCCCTCGACTTCCGGCCGATGGACTCGCTGCACCTAGTCAGCAATAGCTAGAGCAGCCCCTCTGCGCCGACGTCGCCATGACGACGCGCTGGTCTCGCGCGAGAAGGACAAGGCGCTGGCCTACCACGACCAGGACAACGGCGGCGGCCAGATCCGCGCTTCCTTAACATATACCGAGCTGACTCCTCTCGTCTCCCTCCCTCGCTTGCAGATCATCTCCAAGAAGAACCACCGCGAGATCTGCAGGTACCTCTTCCATGGTGAGTCCCTCGCCCTTTTCCAACCACCCCTGCATGTATTGTTCTCGTGTAGGTCTCCGGCCGATGGACTCGCTGCACCTAGTCAGCAATAGCTAGAGCAGCCCCTCTACGGTGCCGACCTCGCCATGACGAGGCGCTGGTCTCGCGCGAGAAGGACAAGGCGCTGGCCTACCACGACCAGGACAACGGCGGCGGCCAGATCCGCGCTTCCTCTAACATATACCGAGCTGACTCCTCTCGTCTCCCTCCCTCGCTTGCAGATCATCTCCAAGAAGAACCACCGCGAGATCTGCAGGTACCTCTTCCATGGTGAGTCCCTCCCCCTTTTCCAACCACCCCTGCACGTATTGTTCTAGTGTAGGTTGTGTTGCGGTCAGGATGATATCTCGTTACTGTTACTGGTCCAATTCGTTCAACTATAGCATTGGATTTTAACCTGCTTAGTCCGATTTCACCCGACTGCAGTGGATGCGCCGATTGGCTTGTGCAAATAGGTGATTGGTCATGTTCGTTAATCATTTATCCGTGCTGCCAATTAGAACATGCACACTACACTAGTTGCAGTTAAGCTGGCACAACCTCTTGCCAAAGAATTTCGTTCATGAGTTTTAATTCTAGACGCCCATAGAATGCTGCACATTGTGCTGGACTGAATCATCGTACTGAATTCTTTTGATGGCATGTGTGTATGCAGAGGGAGTCTTGTACGCCAAGAAGGATTACAAATTGGCCAAGCACTCGCAGGATGCCTCGAACCTGGAGGTCATCAAGCTCATGCAGAGCTTCAAGTCCAAGGAATACGTGAGGTAGACCTTCTCGTGGCAGCACTACTACTGGTACCTCACCATTGATGGCATCGAGTTCCTGCGTACCTTACATTATCCTTAGTTGTACAGGTTATGAATGTGACATACAACCTACTTTAAGAATATTTGATGGATTTGGCCCATTACTATTACTTAGATTTAAGAGGTGTTGCTCTATCCCTCCAATTTGGATGACTATACATTTTATTTTGGTTCATATGTTTAACTTCCGTTGGTACCATATTGGTTGCTACATATTTAATCATTGTTCTGCTCAGGCCGTCTTCTTTTGTTACTCATTGGTTGCTACATAAGAATGATCGTGTCATTTGTATAACTTTCTTTTGGCATTCTTCATGTTATAATTCGTTCCTGCCTTTATTCTTGGCTTCATGTTTTTGACTAGTTAATTTTGTCTTTCTTCATTCATTTCCAGATATAACAACAGAAAGAATACGGAACATGTAAGCTCTGAGCTTATTCCAACAGAAAATGGGTATTGGGAAGTCAAGGAATGCTCGAGGTGCATTCTTTGTAGTTGTTTTGAGCGTATGTTTTTTCTTGGTGAGAAGATGATAGAACACCCTTGTATCTGTAGCACATGTTAGGTTTGTAAATTTTAATACGGAGCTTTGTGTAGAGAAACTATGTAAAGTTGTATCATGTACTGTTGAAACTTAATTGCAAATATAGAAGTAATATTGTTGAAAGAAGCTTGCAAAAGCTAGCAGAAGCCGGTGAGAAGCTGGCAAGGAGCCGTTTTTTTTAATATTAATTTTTCACATTGGAAACGGACATACACATATGTCCGTATGCCTTAAAGGTGTCTCATCCTAAACGGTTATTTGATCTCCGTTTCTGATGACCCTTTTTCACATCAGTATCGGAAGCGGGGAAACGGACCGTTTCTCCGTTTCCGATGAGGATTTTGGCCTGTTTCTGATGTGTCGTTCTGTACTAGTGAGAAGGCAGAATGAGTTTACAAGAATGTCAAGATCTTGATAAAACAGGTCTGACTGCACACCACTCACACTACAAAAGCCTACTCTCCGGCTACTGTGACAACACCTACATCTCTCCCTCTCTTTCTCTTGGCCAAGCTCCATAGTTTCATGTCCTCAGCCACCCTTGCCGCAAGCACATCTTCATTGCAGTGATGGCTCATGTTCCCAAAACTCGCGCAATTCGTTGCTTCCACAGACCCCAACTGCAAGCTGCCACCAATGTGTCAAAACAACGACGCTCTCGCTTGTTGATCTGTTGTCTTGCCGAAAGCCACCACTTCTCCAGGAGATTTGCATTTTGAGGCTCAAGTCCAGTGAAGCCGGGAGCCTGTCAACACCTGAACCATACCTGATGTGAGTACACACATTGCACCAGCAGGTGATCCGTTGTCTCGCTCTCCTAGTCACAGAGCTGACAGTTTCCCACTTCCTCATGTAAACCATGTCGAACCCTCCTATCTGAGGTCCAGATTCTATACTTCAGTGCCAGCCACATGAATATCTTACAGCTTGGCGTTGCCCATGACTTCCTGTCGAGTTACGGAACTCGGACACCGGAGGTGCGATCACCTCCTAGTTGTTCGGTAGGAGGGCGCGAGGTGCTCCGACGTCGATCCCCGGAGAACGAGCACGAACACACGAGATTTTACCCAGGTTCAGGACGCGTCGCCGCGTAATGCCCTACGTCCTGCTTGTCTGGCTTGATTGATCGTCGGCGAAGTTGTACAGGGTGTGTTTTACAATGCTCCCTTCTATGCTCCGGGCCTATCCAAGCTTCTCCCCGGGAAGGTCTCCGAGGTGAAGTCAGCTAGCCCCCGAGCTATGTGTCTAGTAGGAAGCCTCCTCCTCTCCATGGCCTCGGGCCTCCTTTTATACAAGGGGACACCACAGGTGGCCGCACTAGAAGCTTCCCATCGCGGTCCGTCACGCGTCAAACCTCTTCCTCCAAGTGGCAGCTTCTTGTCTTCGTCGTGGCGCCGTCCAAGCCGTGCTGCCTCCCATGCCGATGTACCCGCTGGCCGGACATGACGGCTGAGTGGGTCTCATCGTGGGACCGGGCTTCCTGCCGGGCTTTGTGCCGGTCCCACCGAGACAGGGGGGTCTGGTCTTGTCGTTGTTTCGGCTGTATCGGGTGGCAGGCCCGTGCAGTCTTGTCTTGGCCGCCTGCTGTACTTCCTTTCTGGCGAAGCCATCCATCTGGGGGACCACGCAGGAGCCTCCCGCCATGTGGTCCGCCTTGGGTTAGCTTGTCTCCCCGGGGCGAGGAGGAGGGCCCACCGTGGCTCCGAGCGTCGAAGCTTCTAGCTCCGAGGGGCGGGTCCTCCTTCTCCAGGATTCGGGGGGGCCCTGGGTCCCAGACGCCGACAGTAGCCCCCGGGCGCCTTGAGGCCCGGGAAGCCGCCCTCGGCCACAGGGTGCCTTCTTTCGAGGCGCGGGGGAGCCGCCCCTCCGTCCCCTTGGAAACATGACGCGTGGCCGCGTCTGTCAGTATTCTCGCCCACGTGGAGCCGTCCCCAGGGGCCGTCTCCTCTGCCTCTTCTCCTCCCCAATGGGGGAGGTTCTTGGGTAATGATGCGTCGGTTGAGCCGGCTCCGTTTCCCGAGGGAGTGGAGGCGCCCGCGCATTCCTTCAGCCTTAAATGCGCCTCCTCCCTGCCGGGACCTGGACCTTGTGCTCCTCCTCTGCCCTCTCCTCTCTTTGAGCTTTACTAATTAGTACAGTATGAGCTGATGAACATGATTACGGTCATATATGTAATTCCTATGTGGTGGATCTTTTATGAGTTAATATATGTTTGAGATTGCAATGTTTGTTTCAGTTATGAGTATAGATGCATATTATGTACCCCGTTCTTATATACTTGTTATGATCAAGCATGTTTATGAGGACGTGTGTGGGGTGATGTGTGCATTAGTTGGAGTAACGGGGGGTGGTGAGTGCAGTAAGTTGACAACTGAAATATCGCGATCCACTTGGGTGTTTACCTTACTTTGTTGCCTCACTAGGGATAAACAAAAATACCATGCTACAAGGGTTGAGGGTGACCAAGCTTCTTCCTGTGACTAGATCTAGCATGTTCTTATTTTCACTTCATGTCATGATACTTAAAGCTATACTCTGAATCATCTTAATTGCTAAGGTGTTATGATTTAGTTCGCATCTTGGTGGAGTATAAGAGAGATTAATAACCAAAAGATCTCTATGTTAGGACGTGATGCCCATATAATTAGTAACTTGATATCAAACTTTGTGTTGCAATCTCATATGTCAACTCTATGTGTTCATTGTCTGCCACACCATTAAAAGAGAGAGTGCATTTGTGAAACCATGAACCCCGGTCCATTTTTAATCATAAGAAACACCTTTCCAACCACTTTTACCACTTTTCCATTTTCTGCCATTATTAAATCCGAAAATACAAAAACTCTTTTCCATCTTGCATTCATCATAAAAAACCCAAAAATATCATTATCATTGTTATCATCATCCTTGCACATTCATTCACCACCATTGCATATTTATTTCTTGTTTGCATTGCATATTTATCTTGATATCATTCATACACCTTGTGCTTGACAACCACAGGTGAGGTTGAGGACCAAAACAATTAACCTTATTTTGTAGGTGACCAAAAGAAGGATAGGGAGATAAATCTTTCACTACTGATTCTCCGAGAGTTCGATATTAAACCCTCGAGTCACCCTCGTGGGGAAAACACGTCTTCCACTTACTACACACTCTGCACTTGGAGTCTCAACCTAACCCATTTACTTTTGACGCAGGTAAACTACGCACCGGAGATCAAGACTGCTCATTGGGCATCAAGCTTGTTTTCAGGCGTGTAGATCAACCTCTTCAAGGGCCATCAAGACTGTTTTCTGGCGCCGTTGCCGGGGAATCATAGCTGAAAAGATTTATCCAAGGAAGCTCCTGCACTAGTCCTGTTTTCTAGCGCCGGATTCATCACAACAAAGTCAACATCACCAACTTGTGCTAACACCTAAGCTTGGGGAGGTTGCACCTACGTGAGCATCATCTTATCCATCTTTACCTTCAAAGCAAAATTATTTGTTTTGTCATTGTCATTGCATTGTCTTGTTTTGTAATTCGGTTTGCATTTGTGAGACACATTTTATTTTCAGTTTTGCATATAAAATTAAAAAAATACAAAAAAACTTGCTAAAATGGGAGAAAGAACTAAATTGTGTGACTACACAAACACTCCTAATGATCAATTCATCTCTAAAGCTATTGCCACACCTGAGATTAAAGCTGATAGCTATGAAGTAAGTCCTAGTTTGTTGAACTTGATAACTAGGGAACAATTTGGTGGTAGTGCTATGGAGGATGCCTCTATGCATCTTCATGATTTTGTTGAAATATGTGACATGCAAAAGTTTAAGAATGTTGAAAGTGATATCCTAAAATTGAAGCTATTTCCTTTTTCACTTAGAGGGAAAGCTAAAGAATGGTTGCATTCATTGCCATCGGTAGTATTAATTCATGGGATGATCTTAAAGAAGCTTTTATTAAGAAATACTATCCTCCTGTTAAAATTTTGCAAAATAGAAACAACATCCTTTCTTTTAGGCAAAATGAAAATGAACATGTTGCTATGGCTTGGGATAGGATTAAACTTATGCTTCGAACTTGTCCATCACATGGGTTAATGAATGGACCATATTACACTCTTTCTACAATGGTTTAAACTACATGTCTAGAAACATACTTGATTCTGCTGCTGGAGGTGCTTTTATGAGTAAAACTATAGTTGAAGCTAAAAATATATTGGAAAGCATTTTGCAAAACTATAGTCAATGGCATACTGATAGGGCACCCAATCCTACTAAGAAAGTGAATTCTATTGAGGAAACTAATGATTTGTCATCTAAGATGGATACTATTCTTGCTTTGCTTAATAAACCTAGTGTTGAAAATGTTCCTTTGCAAGAACTAGTTGGTAATAATTCTGAAAATATTGATGTCAACTTCATTAGGAACTATGGTAACAATGGGTATGGAACAACAATTATAACTCTTATAACAAACCCCCATATGTGCCAAATAAATATGCTACTAGTGGTAATGTTTCTAGTGATTTGGAAAACACCATTAGATCTTTTATATCTACTCAAAAGGAGCTTAATAAGGAATTTATCTCAAAGTTTGAAAAACAAGATGCTTTGTTTGAAAGGGTAGATCAGCTTGCTAAGGAAGTGTCATCATTAAAGAGTATCATTACAGCCCAAAAACATGAGGAAACAATTAAGTATTGCCAAGAAGTTATCAATAAGTCTTGGGAACACATTCATGAGCAAGAAAGAGTTGCTAAAGAATCTATTGGGGTAATGAAAGAGAGAGAAGTTGAGGAAGTTAAAATGCTTAGTGAAGTCAAGGATCCTTTGCTTGACTTAGAAAATTGTAGCTTGCATGAACTAATCTCTATCTTACAAAAGTTTGCAAGTGATCCTTCCATCAACACTAATCAAGCTGGCTTTGGTTCCTATATTGCTAATCATGTCTTGAAAGAGAAAATTGCTAGGTACAACCAAGAGGCCATGATACCACCTAAGCTTGGGGATATATGGATTCCCAAGGTACTAGTAACTATTGGAAAAGAGACACACATGCCATACTTGATCTAGGATCTAGTGTCTCTGTCATGTCTAAAGAACTATATGAAGTTTGAATTGAAAAATCTTGAAAAATGCTCTATTGAACTTGCACTTGCTGATGATTCCATTAAACATGCTTTAGGGAAAGTAAGTGATGTTATGGTAGAGTTACATATGACTTTTGTGCCTGTGGATTTTCTAATCATGGACATGGGGAATAAAACCTCTAGTCCTATTATTCTTGGAAGACCTTTTCTTCGTACTACAGGTGCTATCATTGATTCAAAGGAGGGAACGTGAAGTTTCAGTTCCCACACAAGAAGTGCATGGAACACTTCCCAAGAAAGAGGGAACATCAAAGTTCAAGCTCCCTCATGAGCTTCATCTTCAATAAACAACAAGTAAGAAGCCTAGCTATATGGCTATAAAGAAAGCGCTTTGCGGGAGGCAACCCGGTTATTTTTATGTGTGATTTTCTTTGTGTCCTCTTGCTGTATCAAGAGAGTTTGTTTTTAGTTTAGTTTCTGGAGTTTTTAATAAAGTGCCAAGTTTTACCCATTTTGGTCTTGAAAAGTTGCTTATAGCGTTCGGAGATTTTATTCCTGCACGAATCTGTGCACGGTATGATTTTTAATTCTTATTCTGTAACTCCGAATGAGCTCATATTTGAACTGTAGTTGCAACTTTTCATCCTCTGTATGCATGAATTTTTGCAGAATTTTTCGGAAAGTTTGTAGGGTAGAAAAATACGTTTTGCTGCTGCTGTTTTTCTGGACAGATTCTGTCCCATTTTGTTTTATGCATGTTTTGAACTTTTATCTTGAATCTTTTTGATTCAAATGAGTTTATGAGTAGGCATACAACATTATATACTTTCTGGACATTCATATGATTTTTGTTTAAGGATTATATGCAGCAAGAAACCTATTTGTTTATCACTACTAATGCACCCCACAGAAAAGAAAATGGGAGAAACGGTGTTTTGAAGTTTTTTCACAGGGATTGGAGGAGATGCACCAAGAGCTATCCAAGGATGGTGAAGACCATAAGCTTGGGGATGTGAAGACAACCCCACTGGACCTACACACTCTCGGTTTGCACACGTCTAACTTCTGTTTTTCGATCGAAACACTTTATCGCATAAACTTGGAGCGTCTTTTTGTTTGTTTTTGGTTTGATTGTTATTTTGTGAGACCACCACACTATCATTTATATGTGAAAGAGCTACTGGAAATATGGGTTGAAATATGTTGGATGCTTTTATCATATTGGGAAAAGGGATGTTTGAGTTGATTTTTAATGATACATATAGTTGCATGATTCATGAGCTTGTTTATGAGTAATAATTTGCAAATGCTTTATCAAGAGCTATCATTATTCATGTTTTGATGCTGAATGTTATTTTACTTGTTTAACATGGATTAGTTAGTTCTATGGACACTCATGCATGCATCTAGATGGTCAACTTTCTCCCTCTTGCTAGCCCAAACATTCCAACAAGCAAAAACTTGTTTCCAACACCTTCAACCAAAGTTATTCCAGTGAGTCCACCATATCTACCTATGGCTTTATGCTATTCCGAGTATGTATATCATGATATTTGTGTTATCTATACCTCTGAATGAAAATTTATGTTATTGATTGTTATGGGAAAAGTTGGTTATATAGCTCTCACGAACTTGATGCACAACTTATTTTTATTGCATAAATAAAACATGACCCATTGTGATTAATAATATGATGCTAGTGGCTTGATAAATGTCCAAGGTTGGGAGTTAGCCCATATGTGCTGTCACATGCAAAGCTTTCAACATGCTCCTTCATCATTTAGTTGATATCATGTACTTTTGTTTATGGATGCCTATCATGGTGGAATGAGGTGGAAATGAAGTAGTTTAAATGAGTTTGTATAAATGGTTAGAGAGACGCCTGGGCCGCTAATCTAAGCCATGCATCATTCATGGTGGAAATTTACTTACATGCTATGGTGAACCGTCTGTGATGCACCTTATAATAAAAAGCTATTCCAATGGTAAATAAAAAGGGTGCTGAGGTTGTTCATCTTGTTTTTTGTCTTGTCATTTTGATATGGGCTTGTTCCATATCCTGGGACAAGAGGTACCCCAGTTGACGCTCTTGATGATACTATTATTACTTACAATGATAGAACTTGAACTTGCTTTGTTTCCTAAGTTGAGTAATCATGGTGTAGGTACAATGTCATTTTGATACTATTATTGATACAATGTTGTGATATTTCATCTTAGACTTTGTGTGCAAATGAATCGATCCAGGGGTTTGCACTATGCACAGGTACCTTGCCAATTTCTAAGTGCAGGTACGCTACATGACGCTCTTTATGATGCTATTATACTTACAATGATATTTAACTTGAACTTGCTTTGTGTACCAAGTTGAGTAACACCATGGTGTAGGTACTTGTATTCAAGGGGCATGAGACATTCAACCTTTACTTTATCAAGCACACTACTCATATTTGCTTTCACATTAAACTTTAACCATTCAAGATGCTATGATAGGGGTAATGAGAGCTTGACACCAAGGATTCCACATTGCAATCATTAACTTAAGTAGAAGAGTTTGGAAGTTAGATGAAACTTATGCATGCTTTACTCTACTCACATATACATCTTTCCAAAGTGTCCACCTTTTATATTCAGATTTTCATATACACTCTATGACCAATGTAGGATGTTCTTACTTATCATTATGCATACATGTGGTCCATATTACTATTTCTATGTTACACTTTGTGAACTATCATTGAACATCCTTGCATTGAATACTTGATATCACTTCATAAACTATTTGCATATTGCTACTCCTTTGAAGAATGAATCATTTGACTCTATGTAGCAGTAGCAATCATCTTTGCTATCCATTGTTAGTGCTATATTGCAAAGCCCATGTTAGTTTTATCACCTTCATACTCGAGGACGAGTATTGGTTATGCTTGGGGATGTTGATGCCTGTAAAATGCATACATGAACTTTGCACTATATCACTCATATTCCAATCATATTTGCATCATATAAGGATTATACCACTTTTATTTAATGATTTTTGGAAATAAAATAATTGTTTCCTATTTTTATGGAATTAACCCTGCGCAGCAGAAAACCCTATTTTTTTCCTTTTATGTTTCAGGGACCCAAACGTCGTCAGAAAAATATGGAAAAATAAGGAGGTCATTATTTTCGAAGGAAGAAGACGTAGGAGCAAAGGAATCAAGCAAACAGAGCCCAGAAGGCCAAAAGTGGGTGGCCCACGCGGCCACTGTACCTGGCCACGTGGGGCCCACCATCCTGGCCCTCGGAGCTCCGCAGCCATCGATCTTTTCTCCACAATCTCCATCATGAAGAGGGAGTAGTCGACCTCTGGACTATGGGTTTGTGGAAGTAACATATGTATCTCTCCTCTCTTTGAGCTTCACTAATTAGTACCGTATGAGCTGCTGAACATGATTACGGTCATATATGTAATTCCTATGTGGTGGATCTTTTTATGAGTTAATATATGTTTGAGATTGCAATGTTTGTTTCAGTTATGAGTATAGATGCATATTATGTACCCCGTTCTTATATACTTGTTATGATCAAGCATGTTTATGAGGGCGTGTGTGGGGTGATGTGTGCATTAGTTGGAGTAACGGGGGTGGTGAGTGCGATAAGTTGACAACTGAATTATCGCGATCCACTTGGGTGTTTACCTTACTTTGTTGCATCACTAGGGATAAACAAAAATACCATGCTACAAGGGTTGAGGGTGACCAAGCTTCTTCCTGTGACTAGATCTGGCATGTTCTTATTTTCACTTCATGTCATGATACTTAAAGCTGTACTCTGATTCATCTTAATTGCTAAGATGTTATGATTTAGTTCGCATCTTGGTGGAGTATAAGAGAGATTAATAACCAAAAGATCTCTATGTTAGGACGTGATGCCCATATAATTAGTAACTTGATATCAAACTTTGTGTTGCAATCTCATATGTCAACTCTATGTGTCCATTGTCTGCCACACCATTAAAAGAGAGATTGCATTTGTGAAACCATGAACCCGGTCCATTTTTAATCATAAGAAACACCTTTCCAACCACTTTTACCACTTTTCCATTTTCTGCCATTATTAAATCCGAAAATACAAAAACACTTTTCCATCTTGCATTCATCATAAAAAACTCAAAAATATCATTCATCATTGTTATCATCATCCTTGCACATTCATTCACCACCATTGCATATTTATTTCTTGTTTGCATTGCATATTTATCTTGATATCATTCATACACCTTGTGCTTGACAACCACAGGTGAGGTTGAGGACCAAAACAATTAACCTTGTTTTGTAGGTGACCAAAAGAAGGATAGGGAGATAAATCTTTCACTACTGATTCTCCGAGAGTTCGATATTAAACCCTCGAGTCACCCTCGTGGGGAAAACACGTCTTCCACTTACTACACACTCTGCACTTGGAGTCTTAACCTAACCCATTTACTTTTGACGCAGGTAAACTACGCACCGGAGATCAAGACTGCTCATTGGGCATCAAGCTTGTTTTCAGGCGTTGTAGATCAACCTCTTCAAGGGCCATCAAGACTGTTTTCTGGCGCCGTTGCCGGGGAATCATAGTTGAAAAGATTTATCCAAGGAAGCTCCTGAACTAGTCCTGTTTTCTAGCGCCGGATTCATCACAACAAAGTCAACATCACCAACTTGTGCTAACACCTAAGCTTGGGGAGGTTGCACCTACGTGAGCATCATCTTATCCATCTTTACCTTCAAAGAAAAATTATTTGTTTTGTCATTGTCATTGCATTGTCTTGCTTTTGTAATTCGGTTTGCATTTGTGAGACACATTTTATTTTCAGTTTTGCATATAAAATTGAAAAAATACAAAAAAAACTTGCTAAAATGGGAGAAAGAACTAAATTGTGTGACTACACAAACACTCCTAATGATCAATTCATCTCTAAAGCTATTGCCACACCTGAGATTAAAGCTGATAGCTATGAAGTGAGTCCTAGTTTGTTAAACTTGATAACTAGGGAACAATTTGGTGGTAGTGCTATGGAGGATGCCTCTATGCATCTTCATGATTTTATTGAAATATGTGACATGCAAAAGTTTAAGAATGTTGAAAGTGATATAGCACGGATGTGCTCACTCTATTCTCCGTGAGCTTTACCCGTGGAGCCACCTAGGAGCTCCAATAGCACGGATGTGCTCAATCTATTCTTTGTGAGCTTTACCCATGGGGTTTTGGCTCATCCACTATGAGGTCACCTTGATGGCGTTGACCAAGCCGATACACAAAGGTCGGGGAACTCCACAATGAGTTGGAGCCTCCCAACAATGCCTCGGACTCCCTCCAAGACTCACAAAGACACCTAGGGTTATAAGCAACCCAAGATGTAGAATCCACACGTTAAGTGTGGGGGGGAATGGAAATTCCTTCGGTGGAGATGTAGATCTAGACCCCCCCCCTTCACTCCTCAAAGAATCAAGACGATTGGGTGGATGGAGTGGGAGATCTAGGAGTTTGAAGCTTTGGCAATAATGGGGATTCAATTCTAGTAGCTCACTTTGTCCCAAGGTAGGTGAAGGGGTATAAATAACCCTCCATTCCATCTGCCCGTTGGGGGACAGAATCCCACGCAAGCGGTACCACCGCTAGCATAGGCGGTACTACCGCTGCAGTCTTCACAACCTCTTCAACGTGCGGGTCAACGGTCTTCCTTCGCCTCGCTCGCTCCCACCTCGCCGAGACCAAGCGGTACCGCTCGAGGTACCGCTGGTGGTACCGGAACTGCGGACAGATCGCCAAAACGGTGGCATCCGCAGCGGTACCCGCGGCGGAACTGCGCCTTTGGGAACTGACGGTACCAGGCGGTGCCGCTGGCGGTACCAGGACCGCGCGCAGAACGCCGAAACGGCGGTACCCGCGACGGTACCCACAGCGGTACTGCCCTTAGCAGGCGAGTCCTAGGGAGCTGGCGGTACTACCGCTGGGCTAGGCGGTAGTACCGCCAGCGGGGACATATATAAAACATGTTTAAACTTATATAAACTTGTTAGATGCAACCTTTGTATTATCATCAACATCAAAACATGATTAAGAGAAACAATGCTCTTTCAATCTCCCCTTTTTTTATGATTGATGACAATACAATGATTTGCTACAAAATGATTTGAAAAATTTAGACGGAGCTCCCCCTAGATATGTGTACTACTCAACAGTAGTGGTAAAAAATGCACATCGACTAGGATCAACACTCCCCCTAGATTTTTCAAACCATGCAAGATATAGGTAAAACATAAACGCACAAATCTTGCAACTAACAAAGGAAGTTTAACACAAACATAGCAAGTTTAAACATGTCTTACACCATGCATAACAAGGTACTTGAAGCGATAATAAACAAAGTTCACAAGCTCATAAGAATCAAAGAGAGCAACGAAAGCTTGTGACTTAACCCATGCAAATCCCTCGATAACCTAATAGACATCTCTCCCCATTTGGCATCAAGACACCAAAAAGGGAGAAACCATAGCTAGCGTCCCAAAGCCTAGTCGGAGAGGTCATCATTCCTTGGGGGCGAGGACGGCGACGTGAAGAGACTTCGGCTTCACCCTCATAATCGGACCAAGTGAAGATGTTGCCCTCTTCATCCTTGGCTTGCCAATTTCTCCAAGTGGTGATGTTCTTCTCCGAACCGGAGTGCACATCTTCTTCTCCATCATCACGACGACGTTGAATGTCGCGGCGATGAGCCATCTTGTCTTCCTTGTGATTTTCCCAAGTGCGCAACTCCACGGCCTTGGACATACAGAAAATCTTCTTCATTTGCCTTGACATCCATGCAAAACCATCCTCCTTCATCGGAGCCCGTGAGGGGCCAGCAGCGTCTTCAACCGTCTTGTCCTTATCCTTGTCATCCTTATGCTTCTCGGTATGATCCTTGATAAGCAGCTTCTTGGGCTTGTGTTCAATCCAAGTCTTGGGATCTCCAAGACCTTCGGTCGGAAAGCGATGATTCCAAGCCCACAAGATGATCTTCATGACAATGGGCCCGTGACAAGCATTCTTCTTATTCATGATGACAATGAACAACTCATTCGAAAGGAAGTCCGCAATATCATGCTTCTTCCCGGTAGTCTTCAATTGATGAGTTTTAACCAACAATGTGCAGAGATAGCCATGAACTTCATCCAAGTTGCCAACCTTGGGGTTAAGAACCATGCGATAGATGCGATGCATGATATAATAAGGAGGATAAAGCCCCTCAGACTTCCCAACCTCAAACCGCTTCCAAGAATAAAGAGGACGAAGCGATTCCTTTTCCAAAGGTCTTGGGTCTTCATGAACTCGGAACCACGAGCTTGCCAAGTGAGATAGGAGCAAGGATTGAGTGCCATGGTTTTCAAAACCAAGCATAGCGGTGATATCCTTCCAATTCTTAGAAAATACATGATCTTTGGTCATCCAAGAGAGATAAGGGACTTCGTCTTCGGTTCCAAAATGAACGGTGGCAAATAATTTGCAAACAATTTGCTCATCATAGTCTTGCTTGAGTGACAAAGAGGAAGAATCCCTTGCTCTTGACAAATGGTCATAGCTTCTCCAAAGTACTCTGGGTGCCTTGATATGTGATCTATATCAATCCAGCGCTGAGGCACCACATTATTCTCCGGCTTCCTATAAAGCAACTCTGAGTAGCATTGGGCTTGAAAGACGTTGTGGAAGAAGGGATTGTCGCCTCCAAACTCGGGGAGTAGGTTTTGTCGGGCAGTGGCATAGGGATCAAGCTTCCTTATGGCAAGATACTAAGGTTCTGGCATTTGGCTTGTAGTGAGATACGTGTTCTTGGCTTTCGGCATCTTCTTGGTCTTGGGCTTGGCCTTGCGAGAAGAGGAAGCCGGATGATATTCCTCCTCCATCTCATCAACTTTCTCAACTTGCTCCTTGCCCGAGCTTTCTTGGGGGCTCGACTTCTCTGACCTCCTGTGAATAGCAATGGATAGGGAGCATGGGGATAAGTGAATGCAAATTGATTTCATGAAGTAGAGACCGAGAGCACAAGAGTACATGAATTGGATGAAAAACAAGGCCTAGAGGTGAGTGCCACAACTAGAAGGGATGGAATCACCAAGCATGATAGGCTAATTCGGTGAAGAACAAGAATATCATCCCTAGGTGATTCTAACAGATCTAAGTGAAGAACTACAAATCTAGCCAATGATTCGTCACAAAACTTCTACACAAGGTTCTAGAGGCTCTACAATGCATCTCTACCAAACCAAATCGTCAAGAACACAAGGAAATGCACCATCTAGTCATCTTCATCCATCAACTAGATGAGAGAGAGGGAGAGGGCATACCGGTGCTCATGGCGAGGTTCAAAGGTGAGGAAGAGGTGCCAGAGTGTCCCCAGGGCGTGGGAGGGGAAGCCCTTGGCCGGGGCACTCCTTCCTGGCAGCGGAGATGGTCGGCGGCGGCGGAGTCGAGCTGGAACCGGTCGGGTGGGCGTGGGGGAAAGTGATGTTGACTTTCCCCTGGGCCTGCCACATCCAGATCTAGTCGATATTCGCTCCAGCGGGACTACCGCTTAACCCAGCGGTAGTACCGCTGGCCGGTTTCTGCGCAGCCCAACTTAGGTTATTGCTCTATCAAAAAAATGCTTTCGCATTATGGTAGAGGAAATAACAAGGGGTGGGATGCCAGTACCGGCGCCTGGGGGCACCACGTTGTGTAAGCCCAAGAAAAGGATGAACACAATGCCATGTTGCCGGGTCCGACCTTCTAAGCGCTAGGAGCATGAAACCACAAAGCATTTTTTAGAAAGAAAGGTCTTTTGGGATAAGATTTTGGCTTAGGATAGAACACAAACCGATAGGGGTGGGAGAACATTCAACCTTGCAAGATGCAAAAGTAAAAGCCAAAAGTTGAGTGTTTCCCACAAAAGAAAGCAAAAAGGTCTAAAAACCCAAATAAGATCAAATGAGAAACAACTCCTCATGAAGAGGAGGGCGGTGGCCGAGGCCACCATGTATGAGCTACCTTCAACCTAGAACCACGATGATGTATCTAGGGTTCAAGGCCGATACTCATCGTTTAAGCCCAAATTGTCACCGTAGTGACCAAATGAAGCACGAATTGTCTATGTGCGCATAATAGAGATAGTGTTGACTCATGAATTGAGTTACACTCCCCCTATGTCCATGCATGCATCTAAACTAGTTACGATGTCTACTATGGGTACTTGTGCAAGGCGGTCAAGCAAAGTTACTCGCATCAATGACATTTAGTTCATTCCTCAACTCTCGAAATCTTGGTTCATCAAGGGCCTTGTGAAGATATCCGCAAGTTGATCCTTGGTACCTACAAAAAGAGGTCAATGTTGCCCCTTTCCATGTGCTCCGGATGAAATGATGACGAACTTCAATATGCTTCGTCTTGGCATGTTGCACGGGGTTGTGGGCGATCTTGATGCACTCTCATTGTCGCAAAGGAGAGGACCTTGGTGAAGTGACCATAGTCCTTCATTGTTTGCACCATCCATAGAGTTGAGCAACAACTTGCGGCGGAGATGTACTCGGATTCGGTGGTGGAGAGAGCAACACAATTTTGCTTCTTGGAAGACCAACAACCAAGGAGCGGCCAAGAAATTGACAACTCCCGGATGTAGACTTCCTATCCTTCTTCTCTCCGGCATAATCCGCATCCGAGTACCCATGAGATGAAAGCTTGAACCCTTGGGATACCAAAGACCAAAGTTTGGGGTATGAAGCAAATATCGAAAGATGCGCTTAACCGCCACTATGGCTCTCTTAGGAGCCGCTTGATACCTTGCACACTTACCCACACTAAACATAATATCCGGTCTAGATGCACAAAGATAAAGCAAAGACCAATCATCGAGCGATAGAGTTTTTGATCGACATCGTTACCCTCGGTGTCGGTGTGGAGGTCGACGGAGGTGGACATGGGTGTCTTGTAAGTTTGAGCTCCGTCATCGTGAACCTCTTGAGCATGTCTTGGGTATATTTGGCTTGATTGATGAAGGTACCTTCCCTATATTGCTTCACTTCAAATCCTAGGAAGTACTTCAACTCCCCCATCATGGACATCTCAAATTTGCTTGTCATTAGCTTTGCAAACTCATCATTGAAAGCATTGTTAGTAGAACCAAAAATGATGTCATCTACATAGAGTTGGCATATGAAAAGATTGCCACCCACCTTCTTGGTAAAGAGGGGGGGTCAATAACACCAACTTGGAATCCACGGTCTACAAGAAACTCTCGAAGGTGCTCATACCACGCACGTGGGGCTTGTTTAAGGCCATAGAGCGCCTTGTCGAGCTTGTAAACATGGTCCGGATGGTTGGGATCCTCAAACCCGGGAGGTTGCTTAACATATACCAACTCATTAATAGGACCATTAAGGAAAGCACTTTTAACATCCATTTGTTGCAATTTAAAGTTATGATGAGATGCATATGCAAGCAAGATGCGAATAGATTCAAGACGAGCAACGGGGGCATAGGTTTCACCGAAGTCAACACCTTCGACTTGAGAGTAGCCTTGTGCCACCAATCTTGCCTTGTTTCGAATGAATGCCGTTCGAATCTTGCTTGTTCTTGAAGACCCACTTGGTGCCGATGACGTTCTTGCACCCATTTGGCCTTGGCACCAACTTCCACACCTTGTTGCGCTTGAAGTTATTGAGTTCTTCATGCATGGCATCAATCCAATCATGATCTTCAAGAGCTTCATACACCTTCTTGGGCTCGATGAAGGACACAAAAGCATGGTTGGTGCTAAAGCTCGCCAATTGTTTTCTTGTGACGACCTTGCTTTGGACACCTCCAAGAACTTTGTCCAATGATGCTCTAGGAGTTAATTTTTTCTCTTCAATTCTCTTCTCTTCTTGGTCCTCCGAAGTTTCTTGAGAGATGACTTGATCATTTCCTTCATCATCGGAGTCATGTGCATTGTTTTGATCTTGAGCTTGATCTCATGTGGACCATCTTGATCTTGTTCTTGATCATTGTCGTGTGCACCTCTAGAGCTTGGTCTTGAACATCAAGTTGTGGAGAGGAACCACTAGGTTGATCTTGTTCTTGACCTTGCTCACTTGTTTGAGGGCTCGGAGTTTGTTCTTGGTTACGGGGAGGATCTTGAGTTGGTGATGGTATGACTTGAGGAGGAGCTTGTGGAGGATCTCTTCAATGGACGAATGTCCCCAATTGCCATCCTTCTTAGAGCTCCATAGGTACATCACCTACAACATTAGAATCAACTTGCCCCACTTGGGAGCCATTATCCTCATCAAACTTCACGTCACTAGATTCTTCAACTTGACCGGTGGTCTTGTTGTAGACTCTATAGCCGTGAGAGTTTGTGGAGTAACCAACAAAGATACCCTCTATAGATCTAGTCTCAAACTTAGATAACCGGTTACCTTTCTTGCGAATGAAGCACTTGCATCCAAAGACACGAAAATAAGAAAGATCCGGTTTCTTCCCAAGAAGAATCTCATATGGGGTCTTGTTCAAGAGCTTGCGGATATAACCGATTTGTTGCATGACAAGCGGTGGAGATGGCTTCGGCCCAAAAGTTAAACGGAGAAGCATACTCCGCAATCATGGTCCTAGCCGCATCCATAAGAGTCCGGTTCTTCCTCTCCGCAACACCATTTTGTTGAGGGGTATGGAGTGGAATATTGATGAGCAATCCCTCTTCACTAAGAAACCCTCCACGGTGTAGTTCTTGAATTCGGACCCATTATCACTTCGAATTGTCATGATCTTCTCTTGATATTGACGTTGAGCCATGTTGATGAAGTCAATGACTCTTTGTTGAGTCTCACTCTTCTTCTTGAAGAAATAGACCCATGTGTATCTTGAATAGTCATCAACAATCACCAAGCAATACTTCTTCCCACCAAGACTATCATAAGATAGGACCAAAAGGTCCAAATGAATGAGCTCAAGAATCTTTCGGTGGTAATCTTCGTCTTTGATGGATGGGCTTCTCCATGTTGCTTTCCTAGAACACATGATCTACACACACGATCTTTGGAAAACTTAATATCGGTTAGTCCAAGAATGTGATCACCACTTTGAAGATCATGGAGTGTTCTCATATTGGTGTGGGCTAGTCGGCGATGCCAAAGCCAACCCACATCAACTTTAGCCATTAGACAAGTCGCGGCCGACATGCTCTCTTTCGAGAAATCAAGCACATACATGCCGTACTCGACATGTCCAACAAAGACTACTTTAAGAGATCCCTTCACGGTGATGATCACACTCTCGTCATCAAAATAACACCCATAACCACTTTTGTAAGTTGATAGACGGAGAGTAAGTTGTAACCAAGGGACTCGACAACAAGTACATTCTTGATAGAGACTTCTCTAGCAACAACGACCTTGCCTCGTCCCAATACCTTAAGCTCGCGGTTGTCACCAATTTTGACTCGTGAATATTGAGGTAGAGGAGGTTCAATATCATCCACCAAGTCAATGCGTCCGGTCATGTGTTGGGATGCGCCACTATCCACCGTCCATCGACCCGCACCGGACGCCACACCCTACAAGAGATCAAGTCTTTGATTAGGTACCCATTTTTCGATGGGTCCTTTCTTGTTAGTCACAAGGGTCTTTGGAACCCAAATAGCCAATGATAATCATCACCATAAGAAGTACCAACATATTTAGCATAAACATGACCATCTCTAGATTTCATAAGAACATAAGATGGGTTATATTTGCCGGCAAAGTCATTATGGTGGGGAGACCCTTGTGGTCCTCACCACCCACAATGGTGTTGGTCTCCTTCTCTTTAGCCAACTCCCCCTCCTTCACAAAGATAATAGCTTTGAAGAGGGAGTTGGCTTCTTCTTCTTCTTGTTCTTCTTCTTTGACTTGGTAGAGAAACCAAGTCCTTCTTTTCCAATTTGATCCTTTTGACTACCCAAAAGGTCATGAGGTTCTTCTCTCCTTGGGCACAAGACATAATGCCCTTCTCAAGTTGAGATTTCAACTTAGCATTTTCTTCAACAAGGTTAGCATGCTCACAACAAATAATAGATTGATCAACAAGTTCATTTGATGTGGAAGCAATAGCTAATTTTACTTGTTGACCTAGGAATTGATCATGAGACTTTCAAGTTTGGAAAAGACTCTTTGAGGGTTTTGAGTTCCTCTTCAAGTCTCTTGTTTTCCTCCACAAGTCTAGCATGTCAATGCCTAGCTCATTCTTCTCATTTTATAGACTTTGGAAGTAGCAAGAGCATGTTCATGATCCTTTTTAACTCTAGACATGTCAATAGCATAGGATTCCTCTAAGTTAGATAGAGCCTCCTCAAGACCCTCTACGAGTTTGCTCTTTTCCAAGAGCGATAGAGAAATCCGCTATCTCATTAGCATAGTCCACTTCCCGAATTGCCATGCCCGAGATGATCTCCTCCTTTTGATCTACAAGAGAGTTAGTTTCCTCAAGTTGCTCCAAAAGAGCATCAACATGAACTTTATCATCTCCCTTAAGATTAGCTAGCCACAAGTCCACCTCATTTGGACTTTGGGGCTCCTTCACAACATTCTCAACACAATCCAATAAGGAAGGAGGTGTAGAGAGATTGGTTTAGTCGAAGGAGTTACCGAGGTGGCTTTTGCCATGAGACATGTGTAGGGAATGGCTCATTCTAATTGGGAGATTCAAATAGGGATGACGATGTAGAGGAAGGAGTGGCTACAGCAATGCACGCGGTAGCTCTGGCTTCATCTCCATCTTCATCACCGGACATGTATTCTTCCAACACTTTTCAATCTTGAACACACAAGGCATTGGGAACCCTCTTCTTCACATAGTTCTCGTTGATGTTGACCTTGGTGTTGTCTTTCCTCACAAGCTTGCCATTGTGATCCTCTCTATTTTCCCAAGGGAAATCGGCAATATAATGGTTGAGGTTGCTACAATTATAGCAAGTCCTTGGACGCTCCCCTCTTGGTTTGCCGCCAAATTTCTTCTTGTTGGAAGATCTTGATGGACCTTCTTGGGAGCGGTTGCTCCAAAAGGATCTTGCGGCAAGGGCCATGTGATCATAGTAGTCATCCTTGGTGTCTTGCGCATCAACTTCTTCACCTTCTTGTTCACACTCATTTTCACAAGTGATGGACTTGGACTTAAATGCGACATTTGGAGTGTCCCGCAAGTCCTCTTTGCCGAGCATGAGCATGAATAGAACTCGTCACCACCATTCTGATGGAGACAAACTCATTGAGTATGGTGTTGGAGTCAAGGTTGAGAAATCCGGTCTTGATCAAATGGTTTGAGCCAAGCTTTGATTTGAAGGAGTGATTGCCTTGAGAACTTGCGCTTGATCCAACTATCTTAAATCTTCTCAAAACCAAAATCATTCAAGGTGATGGCAAGAGCGGAGAGTCTTCGATAGAGATCTTCGGGTGTCTCATCCTCATTCATCACAAACTCTTCGGCTTCATCTGGAACCGCTTCATACTTGCAAAGTTGAATGCTTGCGCTTCCCAAGAACAAGTTGTGGAGATTGTCCCAACATTACTTGGCCATCTTGCACACCCGGATATGAGTGGTGTAGGTTGGCCCGGCGGCCATTTGAATCATGCGCATGGTGATGGCCCTTGAAGAGGTTGATCTACGGCGCCAGAAAACACTTTGCTTGATCTCCGGTGCGTAGTTACCTGCGTCAAAAGTAAATGGGTTAGGTTGAGACTCCAAGTGCAGAGTGTGTAGTAGTGGAAGACGTGTTTTCCCCATGAGAGTGACTCGAGGGTTTAATATCGAACTCTCAGGGAATCAGTAGTGAAGATATATCTTCTTATCCTTCTTTTGGTTACCTACAAAACAAAGTTAAATGTTTTGGTCCTCAACCTCACACCTGTGGTTGTCAAGCACAAGGTGTAAGAATGATATCAAGATAGTTATGCAATGCAAACAGGAAATAAATATGCAATGGTGGTGGATGCAATGGTAAATGCTATTTTTTTGGGTTTTTTAATGATGTATGCAAGATGAAAAGTATTTTTGTATTTTCGGATTTAATGATGGCTGAAAATGGAAAAGTGGTATATGGTGTTGGAAAGGTGTTTCTTATGATTAAAAATGGACCGGGGTTCATGGTTTCACAAATGCACTCTCTCTTTATAAAGTGGCAGACAATGGAACACACACAGAGTTAACATATGGGATTGCAACACAAAGTTTGATAACAAGTTACTTAGATATATGGGCATCACGTCCTAACATAGAGACCTTTTGGTTATTAGTCTCTCTTATACTCCACCAAGATGCGAACCAAATCATAACACCTCACTAATTAAGATGACTCAGAGTATAGCAATAAGTTTCATGACATGAAGTGAAAATAAGAACATGTTAGATCTAGTCACAGGAAGAAGCTTGGTCACCCTCAATCCTTGCAGCATGGTATTTTTGTTTATCCTAGTGAGGTAACAAAGTAAGGTAAACACCCAAGTGGATCGCGATATTTCAGTTGTCAGCTTACCGCACTCACCACTCCCCGTTACTCCAACTAATGCACACGTTCCCCCACACACGCTCTCATAAACATGCTTGATCATAACAAGTAGACAAGAACGGGGTACATAATATGCATCTATACTCATAACTGAAACAAACATTGCAATCTCAAACATATATTAACTCATAGAAAGATCCACCACATAGGTATTACAAATATGACCGTAATCATGTTCAGCAGCTCATACAGTACTAATTAGTGAAGCTCAAGAGAGGAGAGATAAATAAGTTACTTCCACAAACCCATAGTCCAGAGGTGGACTACTCCCTCTTCATCATGGAGACGGTGGAGAAGTCGATGGAGACCACACCGGCAGCGCCCCGCCGGAGTTTTCCTCCTCCAATCTGCAGCTCCTGATCTCCGTTTCGGTGTTTCAGTGTTTGTGCAGCGCTCCGTTCGCGAAACGCCAGGGGACCTTTTTTATAGGCGTTTTTAGGTCAAGATGGAGTCGGTAGACGAAAGATCGACGACAGCGGAGCCACGAGGGCCAAACGAGTGGGCCCCACGCAGCCACAGTACCTGGCCGCGTGGGCCACCCCCTTTTTGCCTTGCGTGCTCCGTTTGCTTGATTCCTTCGCTCCTACGTCTTCTTCCTTCCAAAATAACGACCTCTGTATTTTTCCAGAATTTTATGACGACGTTTGGGTCCCTAAAATATAAAAGGAAAGAAATAGGGTTTTCTGCCTGCGCAGAGTTAATTCCATAAAAATAGGAAACATTTATTTTATTTCCTAAAATCATTAAATAACAGTGGTATAACCCTTATATGATGCAAATATGATTAGAATATAAGTGATAAAGTGCAAAGTTCATGTATGCATTTTACATGCATCACATGGCGGTGGCATTGAGTTGATGATTGGGCTTCTCCGTTGGAGTCATGTTGAGTGGGTCTTGAGGATGAAAGCTTTTCTCTATAATGTCAATCAAGAAGACACAACAACTAGACATGTGTGATCGCATATTAAATTGCCAATTAGGAAAGTCTTTTTGGTCAAGCATAGGAGGTGCGCCCATAATGGCGATGTGTGGCGCGTTGACATGTTGGTGGTTTGCGTTATACAATTGTCCCGGTGGAACATTTGCATACACCCCCGGTAACCTTGGGATTGAGCTAACACCCGGGGCAAGAGGTGTAGTGGCTTGCACAAGTGGTGGGTGGCATTCGCCGTTCCATCCACATTGACAAGATCCGTAGACGGAGAAGTTTCCGGCTTCGTTCACTATCCGTTGCTACGGGGGTTGTATCAATCTTAGGAGTCGGATCCCCTAGGAACTCCTTGAGCATCTCACGCGTCGATTCCTTCCTGCTTAGGTTGAGGTTAGTGGTGAGCTCGGTGTTGAGATTAGCCATCTCATCTTTGATCTCACCAATAACCGTACCAAAACATTCATTAGTAACCGATGCAAGAGGATCAAGAGGTCCCGACATATTCTCTTAGGCGGTGAAGCCTTAGATAAGAGTCGAGGCTCTGATACCAATTGAAAGATCGATATGTCGACTAGAGGGGGTGATTAGGTGACTACCAAATTTTAATTCTTTTTCGATTAATTAAGGCTTGAGCAATGTATAACAAAGGTTGACTAGATGTGCACTAGATGATGGCAACCTATGTGCTACAAACAAGGTAAATAGCGTAGCGGAATCAACAAGTAAAGGATAGAAATAACCGCAAAGTGGAGACACGGAGAAGTTTCCCGTAGTTCCTTCCCAAGGAAAGTACGTCTACGTTGGAGGAGTGTGGAGCCACCTAGGCGCTCCAATAGCACGGATGTGCTCACTCTATTCTCCGTGAGCTTTACCCGTGGGGGTTTCGCTCATCCACTATGAGGTCACTTTGATGGCGTTGACCAAGCCGATACACAAAGGTCGGGGAACTCCACAATGAGTTGGAGCCTCCCAACAATGCCTCGGACTCCCTCCGAGACTCACAAAGACACCTAGGGTTACAAGCAGCCCAAGATGTAGAATCCACACGTTAAGTGTGGGGGGAATGGGAATTCCTTCGGTGGAGATGTAGATCTAGACCTCCTCCTTCACTCCTCAAAGAATCAAGACGATTGGGTGGATGAAGTGGGCGATCTAGGAGTTTGAAGCTTTGGCAATAATGGGGATTCAATTCTAGTAGCTCAGTTTGTCCCAAGGTAGGTGAAGGGGCTAAAATACCCCTCCATTCCATCTGCCCGTTGGGGGACAGAATCCCACGCCAGCGGTACCACCGCTAGCATAGGCGGTATTACCGCTGCAGTCTTCATGGCCTCTTCAACGCGCGGGTCAACGGTCTCCTTCGCCTCGCTCGCTCCCACCTCGCCGGTACCAAGTGGTACCGCTCGAGGTACCGATGGTGGTACCGAAACCGTAGACAGATCGCCGAAACGGCGGCACCCGCAGCGGTACCCGTGGCGGAACTGCACCTTTGGCTTCTCCTTTGGGAACTGACGGTACCAGGCGATGCCGCTGGCGATACCGATGGCGGTACTGGGACCGCACGCAGAACACCGAAACGGCGGTACCTGCGATGGTACCCACAGCGGTACTGCCCTTAGCAGGCGAGTCCCAGGGAGCTGGCGGTACTACCGCCAAGCCTAACGGTAGTACCGCCCCCTGGCAACTTTGACATATTTTGATCCTTTTTTCCGCACGGATACAGTGGGGACATATATAAAACCTGTTTAAACTTATATAAACTTGTTAGATGCAACCTTTGTATTATCATCAACATCAAAACGTGATTAAGAGCAACAATGCTCTTTCAGGAATTACGCCACGCCGATCGAGACACCGCGTTCCAATTCGAACTCACCCTGCATCGGCAAAGACTTGCCAAAGATGGCGGCCACCGTGCGCAGGTCTTCTAGCTAGCTTTTGCAAGAACATAATTACTTCAGAAATATTAATACCATCAAAATCATTATCATCAAAAGTAATAGAGCTATTATCCTCATCATGACTAGAAATTTCAGCATTTTTCTCAAGAACAGTTTCAGAGTTATCAGGCAATTTAAAGCGTTTTGCAATAGAAGTAGAAACATTGCCAACACCAATTACTTTACCATTGATAGTAGGAGGTTTGTTAATACTTGAGGGTAAAGCATTTTCAGTAGTAGAAATAGTATAAACTCTAGCAACATTATTCTTTCCAGCAATTGCGTCCTCTCTTGCCCACCTAGCATGCAATTCAGCTAGCATCCTCACATTATTATCAATTTTAACTTGGATAGCATTAAGAGTTTTGCTCTCCTTAACATCACGAGGCTTACTTTTAATTTTTAACAAATCAACATCAAGAGCAAGGCTATCAACTTTCGAGGTAAGAACATCAATTTTCCCAAACTTCTCCTCAACAGTTTTATTGAAAGTAGTTTGTTTACTAATAAAATCCTTAAGCATAACTTCAAGATCATAGGGTACACTCTTATTATTGTTGTAGGAATTACCATAAGAATTTCCATACCCATTACCAATAGAAGAATAAGGCTTATAATTATCATTACCAAAATTATTCCTATAAGCATTATTGTTGAAATTGTTGTTTTTAATGAAGTTCACATCAACATGCTCTTCTTGAGCAACCAAAGAAGCTAAAGGAACATGGTTTGGATCAACATTCATTTTTCCATTTGAAAGCACAGACATAATAGTATCAATCTTATCACTCAAGGAAGAGGTTTCTACAATAGAATCCACCTTTTTTTACTGTTGGAGCCCTTTCGGTGTGCCATTCAGAATAATTTGTCATCATATCATCTAAGAGCTTTTTTGCATCACCCAAAGTGATGTACATGAAGGTACCTCCAGAGGCCGAATCCAACAAATTCCTTGAAGAAAAATTTAGTCCTGCATAAAAGGTTTGGATAATCATCCAAGTAGTTAGTCCATGAGTGGGACAATTCTTAACCAATGATTTCATTGTTTTCCATGCTTGATCAACATGCTCATTATCATATTGTTTAAAATTAATTATGCTAGTTCTCAAAGATATAATCTTAGCAGGAGGATAATATTTACAAATGAAAGCATCCTTGCATTTAGTCCATGAATCAATACTATTTCTAGGCAAAGATAGCAACCATTATTTAGCTCTTCCTCTCAAAGAGAAAGGAAAAAAGTTTCAATTTAATTATATCACTCTCTACTTCCGTATACTTTTGCATTTCACAAAGTTCAACAAAGTTATTAAGGTGAGCAGCAGCATTATCAGTACTAACACCATAAAATTGTTCTTTCATAACAAGGTTCAATAGAGCAGGTTTAATTTCATAAAATTCTGCTTTAGAAGCAGGTGGAGCAATAGGTGTGCTTACGAAATCATTGTTGTTTGAGCTATTGAAGTCACACAACCTAGTGTTTTCAGGAGTACTCATTTTAGCAAGATTAAAGCAAGACAGAAAAAACTATTTGAAAATAAAGTAGATGCAAGTAACTAATTTTTTGTGTTTTCGATAATTAAAAGCCAACAAGATCAAATAAAAATAAACTAAGCAAGACAAAAAACAAAGTAAAGAGATTGGAAGCGTGAGACTCCCCTTGCAGAAGACCACTGGCTCCACGGCAACGGCGCCAGAAAAAGTGCTTGATGATGTGAAACACACGTTCGTTAGGAGACCCCAAGAGGGAGGTTTGAAGAAGTGCAGCAGCAAGTTTTCCCTCAGTATGAAACCAAGGTAATCGAATCCAGGAGGAGTAGTAGCTCTTCAGAAGGTTGTCAACGGCGTTAGAAAAGTGATGTTGCTGGGAGTTTAGGACTGTTGACGTGGAGACTACACACAACACAATCAAACTACTTTGTCACAACAAAACAGTGAGGTGGTTGATGTCTACGCACGCTTCTATTCTTGTAGACAGTGTTGGGCCTCCAAGTGCAGAGGTTTGTAGAACAGCAGCAAGTTTTCCTTAAGTGAATAACCCAAGGTTTATCGAACTCAGGGAGGTATAGGTCAAAGATATCCCTCTCAAGCAACCCTGCAATTAAGATACAAGAAGTCTCTTGTGTCCCCAACACACCTAATACACTTGTCAGATGTATAGGTGCACTAGTTCGGCGAAGAGATAGTGAAATACAAGTAATATGGATGATTATAAGTGGTAATTGCAATCTGAAATAAAAATGGCAGCAAGCAAACTTGAGCCAAAATGAGAGCAAACGGTGTTTCAATGCTTGGAAATAAGTCCTAGGGATCATACTTTCACTAGTGGACACTCTCAACAATTATAATATAATTGAATACATAGATATTTCCTCTTCACTATGCTACTCTGAACTATTCTCCTGTTGGATAACAAACACCAATTCATTGTGTAGGGCTACAAAAGCACACCTTAAAGTTGCATTACACATCTAGGGGACCCCAATGTCACTAAGAGCGCCCCAAAATAGTACTAGACAAACACCACAATTTCATAGAGACATCCGACACAAATAATAGCTCATGATAAGTATTCCTATAAACTTTAGCCTAAGAGTCACACACGGTGCGCACACTGTCAACTTCACACCATAGGACAAAGGTGACTCTGGAGTTTACATTAATAAAACCACTCAAGTAGCATAATTCATAAGATAACGAAGAGTAACATCCATGGATCCAACTAGATTACAAAGCTCATGATCACATAAAGATCACACCATGGGAGAGAGAGATGAACCACATAGCTACCGGTAGAGCCCTCAGCCTCGGTGGAAACTACTCACACATGGTCATGGTGATCACACTTGATGGAGAGGTTGATGAAGATGGTGCTGGTCTTGACGGTGGTGTTGATGGATACTCCAGAGGGGGGATGGAGGAGCCCTCCGGAGGTGATTCTGGCGGCGTTCCCCCTCCGATCTTCTCCGGCGGCAGCCTTCTATCTCTTGTTTCTTGGTTTTCTGTTTCTCCGCCGCCTCCTCGCGAAACTCCTCGGGGGACTATTTTTATAGTCGGTTTTTGGTCAAGACGAAGCCACGGAGACGAAAACGGACGGCATCGGAGCCACGAGGAGGAAAAGAGGTGGGCCCACGCGGCCAGCTACAGGGGGCTTTGTGGGACCCTCTAATTTCCAGCTGGTTGGGCTTCTGGTCTTCATTTTGAGCCCATTGCGTTCGTCTCAAAAATTCTGAACCGTGCTCTTTGGCCTTGCCCTTTTTGGAGTCCCGAATCTCCCGAAAAGTCTGAAACACTAAAAAAGACGTTTTCTAGAAAACATTGTTAGAACCAAAAGAGGGTGGATTGTTTAGAAAATCTCCAAAATCATTATAAATCATGAATATAACATCATATAAGTTGCAAATATGTAGGAATATCTAGTAATAACATGCAAAGTTCATGTATGCATTTTACATGCATCAACATCCTCAAGCTTAACCAATACTCGTCCTCGAGTATGAAGGTGATAAAACTAACATGGACTTTGCAATTTAATACTGACAATGGATATCAAAGATGATTACTATTTCTACATAGAGTCAAATGATTCATTCTTCAAAGGAGTAGCAATATGCAAGATGGTTTATGAAATGATATCAAATATTCAATGCAAGGATGTTCAATGATAATTTTACAAAGTGTAACATGAATGAAAAAATAGTATGGACCACATGTATACATAATGATAAGTAAGAACATCCTACAATGGTCATAGAGTATTGATGAAAATCTGAATATAAATGTGGACACTTTGGAAAGATATATATATGAGTAGAGGTAAAGCATGCATAAGTTTCATCTAACTTCCAAACTCTTCTACCTAAGTTAATGATTGCAATGTGGTAATCCTTGGTGTCAAGCTCTCATTACCCCTATCATAGCATCTTGAATGATTAAAGTTTAAAGTGAAAGCAAATATGAGTAGTGTGCTTGACAAAGTAAAGGTTGAATGTCTCATGCCCCTTGAATACAAGTACCTACACCATGGTGTTACTCAACTTGGGACACAAAGCAAGTTCAAGTTAAATATCATTGTAAGTATAATAACATCATAAAGAGCGTCATGTAGCGTACCTGCACTTAGAAATTGGCAAGGTGCCTGTGTATAGTGCAAACCCCTGGATCGATTCATTTGCACACACAGTCTAAGATGAAATATCACAACATTGTATCAATTATTACACGTGGATCCAGTACTTAGGAAAATATCCTTTACAAATTGCATAGCACGAAGCTAGCTTTGAAAGAGTAAAGCAGCGGAAAAATAATCTTCATGGAGTCCTCATCCTTAGCATGTGCCACAGGCGAAAACATGTTGGTTGCAGACTCGATACCCTTAACGTAAACTCACTCGTCATCAGAACAATCTGCAACAAATAAAATTTTGCAACGGAGTGGGTCAGAACCATTAAAAATGATTCTGGCAAGTGACACTATGTGGACACTTAGTGGAATAACTCTAATAACCTATATGCATATTTGGCTGGTGGAGTTCAAGGCTATTTTGCATAAAGCCAATTTTTGCCTAACACTTTGTAAAACTTTTCTTCCAATTTGAGACAAGTATGGCTTGAAAACCATAGTCTCATCTACCCTTGTTCACCCATCAAAATTTTACTTAGAGAAATAAGATGTTGGGAGCCTCCGTTGCCATCCTTGATCAGCTGCTCAAATTGTCCGTAACCGGGGACATGGCTAAGTACTTAGTTTTAACTCTGCAGAGGTTGTGCACTTTCACCATTAGACCCAATAAACCCAAACTATCCTCAAGCACTAAAATTGTACTAAGGAAAAGGAGAGAGTTGAGACGAGACTTTTCAGAAGCATTTTCCCATCCCATACCGACTTGACGCGCTCTCATTCTAACCATTCTACCACCACCTGTCAAGTCGGGGCGAGTCCACACAACTTAATTCATCTAGCCAGAGCCCATATGACTAATGGCTGCACGGTAAGCAACTTCACTTAGAGAAAACATTGCCCCCTTAATACCCTGGGTGGCAACCACAAGTGACCATCCCTTAGAGGTCACCCCTAAGAGATGACACTCAAGCCTTCCATCATCTTTTCATAACCAAGTCCACCCAGGTGATAAATTACTTAGTAGAATTAAGCTTTAAAGAAAACACATTTGCATAGCATCAAATATTCTACTAAGTTATCAAAGGGTTCTAGACACAACTAGTGTAAAGGTATGGTCGGTTTAGCACATAGCAATAATACTATCCAACACATGCATATAAGGAAATACACTAAGTAATGCATATAAAAAAATACTTAGGAAATTTCATAAGGGGTGTGCCACTTGCCTTGGCAATAGGGAGTGCAGT
Source organism: Poa pratensis (assembly GCA_947311845.1). NCBI lineage: Eukaryota > Viridiplantae > Streptophyta > Magnoliopsida > Poales > Poaceae > Poa > Poa pratensis. The sequence goes on along the minus strand of CAMZMU010000052.1, from coordinate 36,180,020 downwards.
AGTAGCAGTTGCAACAACCTTCGTCTCTCTCCGAAATTTCTAACACATCAAACAATTCACAATAAATATGCAGCCAAACAATACTTAAGAAAATATGACATGCATGAGATGCAGAATGATACAAGGAATTATGATGTGAATGACATACAAAACAAACTAAGGAAAAAGACATAAAATAACTTAATCCAATTGGCTAAGGCAAGGTCAAGGTTGAGCAAGATAAACTTGATAAAACAACAACTTGAAAAGTTGTAAGGCTACTCTAACTCTTCACAAGTTTGGTCTTCAATTAATCTTCAACTCCTTTGTAGCTTCATTGATCTTTAATGTTCTTCATTGATCTATGTCCAAGGTGAATGATAGATAATAGAAAGAAGAAAAGATAGAAAGAATGGAGTAGTTGGTCTTCCAAGCATCTCTCCAGGCTTCCTGGTAGCTTTCTCCTTGGTGTGTTGACTTCATTGTGATTTGTAGACTTGGTGGTTCTGCAGGCTTGTTCGTGATGGCAGCATCAAAATTGGTCTTGAATATAACTTAGCCACCATGAAGTCTAAGAGTAGAAGGAAGAGAAGGAGAGGAAGGAAAGAAAGACTTACAAAATGTAGGTGGTTGGTCTTCATTAACTTCTCCTTGATTTTCTTCTAAGTAATTTTACTTCTTTGATATGCTTCTGGAGTCTTGTTTTCTTAGCCAAGTCCTTCATTGGTTTCCACTAATTCTAACTTAGTGGTTTTCGACTAGGAGGGTCAAAAGGGCTAACATGCATCCCCAATTTTTCTAAGGAGGAAAGTCATGTAAGAAGTGCAAAATATTTCTAAGGACTTGATATGCATGCAATGCCATGAAAATTACTCTAAGGAATGCAAGGCAAGTATGTTGGTCCAAAAATAACTAAGGACCAAAGTGGCCAAACAATAAGTCAAAATAATTTCTAAGTAAGAGTTCATAAAATAATGTGTTGGTATTTTTCTAAGGAAAAATACTTTAAAACAATAGTTGATAAAATTTCTAAGGACAAACACTTGTCAAAAATAACACTTAGGAAAATATTCTAAAACAACCAAGTTTTCAAGATGCTAAATTTTTTTTTAAGGAAAGATTTAGCATTATCAAGATGTTGAAATTTTTTTAAGGAAATAGTGTTGTCAAAATAATTATCAAATATTTTCTAAGGAAAATGATATTGTTGAGAGGCCATATTTTTTAAGCACTTTGTCATGCATCTCAACCTTCCAAAATATCACTAAGTCAAAATATAGCTCGAATAAATGAAGAAAATAATTTTTAATCATTAAATATAATTAACAATCCTCCTAAAAGGAGGATAAATACAAATAAAATATAAATTCACAGAAAAATAATCTACAAAAATAAATTGATGATTCCTACGGCCAAGTATTAATTAAACAAAGTTAAAGCAATTGGATTTGCCCAAAAATAATTTTTAAAACTCAAGTTAAGTCAAATTTACTTAAACAAACAAATTTAAAATTTGAACCAATTTGAATTTGTCAAAACATAAATTTAACTATGCAAAAGTTTCTACATGTCATAAGCTTTCCAAAAATATAAAGTTTGCAAAAATTGGCCGAGCCAATAAAAATTAATGATAGATCTAATCTACAGGGACCTATATGTAAATCGCCAAAAAGAAATAAAACAGAGAAAATCTCCTCCACGCTGGCGCTGACGAGGCATTGACCGCTGACTGGCGCTGACGAGGCTGCGATGTGGCTGCTGACTGGATCTGACTCGGCGGTCTCTGATTCGTCCGTACCCCTTCGCGTGAGTGATCTAATCCTAGCCGTCGAAGACAGATCTAACGGTCCAGATTGGATGGACCATAAAGTGGCGGCGCGGCCGGCCGGAGAAACTCCGGTGGCGGTGGTTCCATTGCCGGACATTCGTCGGAGAATGAAACAGAGAGAGAGAGGGGAGTGGGGCATACCACGGGGTGCAGGCGGGCGCGGCGGAGCTAATGGCGTGGTCTCGGTTGAAGGAGGAGCTGTGTGTCGTCGATGATCGCCCGCCGGAGCTGCTTCCGCAGACGGTGCTCCCAGTCGATGAAGCTCCCGTCGATCTAGAGCTCGTAAAATCCCAAAGAAGAAAATTAGGAGGAGCGCCGGGATGTGGGGAAGAGAGGGGGAGAAACGAGAGGTGCTGAGGGGGTCGAGGCTCACCGGAAAACACGATGGATGGCGGCGGCAATGGCGGAACGGTGGGGTCTAATGCGCGCAGCCTGGTGGCGAAGGGGCTAGGGTTTTTGGGGGTTTTCGAAGAGGAGGTTGTGGGGTTTAAATAGGCAGAAGGAATCAGATCGAAACGGTTTGAAACAACCGATTTTTGCTCGGATTTGGCTAGGGTTTGCATGTTGTTTTCTTGCGGGAGAGGATGAAGGCGATGACGTCAACATGGGCGTCACCTGCGGGACCTGCCTGGCAGTGGAAGAGAAGAGAGAGAGGACCGGGGTGGGCTGTTTCTGCTGCGCGCGCGAGAGAGGAGAGATGGGCTCGGCCCAAATAGACTAGGTTCGCATTTTTTTTGTTTCCATCTCCTTTTCTATTTTCTGAAAACTTTTGTAACTTTTGATTTATAAAACCAAATCAATTCAAACCAACTCCTATAGTTTTGTAAAATCAAAGTCTTTGTTTTGAAACCTTCGATTAAAATTTTAAATATTATTTATCACAAGAATTTTTGAAATGTGGTTAAAAGGAATTTTGAACTTAATGTCTATTTTAAAATATAGGTTTTAGAACTCAAAATTTGTTTCTTAAATAAAACACCACACAAGTAAATTTGGGATTAAAAAATACTTTCTAAATAAGTACCATCAAGCCACAGCCAATTTTAATAGAACAAATAAAACAATAAAAGTCCAAATAATATATAAGGCATAACTTGCCCTTTTTTATATTTTCTTAAATATGTTTTCAAGTGGAATCATAATTCCCACTTTTGAAATATCCAAATGCAAACAATGCTATATGATGATGAATGCATGCATGATTTTTCTTTTCAAAGCAAAATACATAATAGTTTTCAAAAGTTTTAAATTTTTCTGATTTTCTAACTTTTTGAAAAACTTGGGATATTACACGTCAACTAGGGTACTTCTTGTCCCAGGATATGGATCAAGACCATATCAAAATGACAAGACAAACAAACAAAATGAACAACCTCAACCCCTTTTTATTTACCATTACAATAGCTTTTTATTGTAAGGTGTATCACTGATGGTTCACCATAGTATGTAAGTTTATTTCCACCATGAATAACGCATGGCTTAGATTAGCGGCCCAGGCGTCTCCCTAACCATTTATACAAACTCATTTAAACTTGCTTTACTTCCACATTTATTTTACCCATGATAAGCATTCATAAATAAAAGTACATGATATCAACTAAATGAAATGAAGAGCATGTTGAAAGCTTGCCATGTGACAGCACATATGAGCTAACTCCCAACCTCAGAAATTTGTCAAGCCCACAACATCATAATCTTAATCACAATGGGTCATGTTTTATTTATGCAATAAAAGTAAAGTGTGCATCAAGTTCGTGAGAGCTATATAACCAACTTTTCCCATAACAATCAATAACACAAGCATTTTCATTCAGAGGTATAGATAACACAAATATCATGATAAACATACTCGGAATAGCATAAAGCTAATAGGTAGATATGGTGGACTCATTGGAAAAACTTTGGTTGAAGGTGTTGGAAACAAGTTTTTACTTGTTGGAATTTTTGGGCTAGCAAGAGGGAGAAAGTTGACCATCTAAATGCATGCATGAGTGTCCATAGAACTAACTAATCCATGGTAAACAAAGTAAAGTAACATTCAGCATCAAAACATGAATAAAAGATAGCTCTTGATAAAACACTTGCAACTATTACTCATTAACAAAGCATATGAATCATGCAACTATATGTATCTTTTTGAATCAACTTAAACATCCCTTTCCCAATCTTATAATAGCATCCAACTTTAATTCAACCCAAATTTTCAGTAGCTCTTTCATATATAGATGATAGTGTGGTGGTCTCACAAATAAAAATCAAACCAAAATAAAACAAACAAAAGACGCTCCAAGTTTATGCGATAAAGTGCATTGATCAAAAAACAGAAGTTAGACGTGTGCAAACCGAGAGTGTGTTGGTCCAGTGGGGTTGTCTTCACATCCCCAAGCTGTAGCGGACCTGCACTTAGAAAATGGCAAGTCCCTGTATATCGTGCAAATCCCTGGATCGATTCATTTGCACACACAGTCTAAGATGAAATATCACAACATTGTATCAATTATTACACGAGATCCAGACTTAGAAGAATATTCATTACAACTTTGCATAGCTCAAGGCTAGCTTTGGTAGAGTAAAACAGCGGAAACTTTATTCTTCATGGAGTCCCAAACATCATCATGAGCCACAGGCGAAACATGTTGGTTGAAGACTCGAAACCCTTAACGAAACTTCACTCGTCGTCTGAACAACCTGCAACATGTAAAATATTGCAGCAACGTGGGTCAGAACCATATAAAATGGATCTGGCAAGTGACACTATGTGGACACTTAGTGGAAAACTCTAATAACCTATATGCTTATTTGGCTGGTGGGGTTCAAAGGCTATTTGCAGAAAGCCAATTTTTCCTATCTCTTTATAAAACGCTTTTCTTTTGTCAAAATAGGTATGGCATGAAAACCACCCTCTTGTCTACCTTTGTTCAACCTTCAAAATTTTAACTTAAGAAATTGGAATGTCGGGAGCCCTCGTTGACATCCTTGATCAGCTGCTCAAATTGTCCGTAACCGGGGACACGGCTAAGTACTTAGTTTTTAACTCTCGAGAGGTTGTGCACGTTCACCACGAGACTCAATCAACCCTTCTGTCCTTGACCCTCATGTAGTGAAAAGGAAAGGAGAAGATTAAGACGAGACCTTTGGGAAACAGTCCCCTGTTCCTCTGGGCAGACCCATACAAGACATTCATCCGCTAAGACCTGCCGGAATCAGGTTCCTAGAACTTACTTAGTCAAGGCAGAGCCATTATACCAAGTGGCTGCACTGGAAGCATCTTCACTTGGAGAAAACGTTGGTCCCTTTGTTCCTGGGTGGCAATCCACAAGTGAATATCCCATCGGGACAACACTCAACTCTCAACAGCCAATCAAGCCCAAATCCACCCTGGTGTTTATTTAACTAAGTAGAATTAAGCTTTTCATTAAAACACTTTTGCATAGCATCAATAATTCTACTAAGTTATCATAGGATTCTAGACACAACTAGTAAAAAGGAGATAGTAGTTTTAGCATAGCAATACTATCCAACTCATGCATATAAAGAAAAATTCTAAGTCATGCATAGAAAAATACTTAGGAAATTCATGAGGGTGTGCCACTTGCCTTTGAAAGTTGTCGTTTCTCACAAACTCTTTTCAACGTACTCGGAGCTCTCCGTTTAATCTAAACAATATCAAACAACAATACAACAATCAAAATAAAATACAACATCAAACATACAAACAAAATAACAACACAATAAAATAAGTATGCATGAAATGCAATTTAAAACACAAGAAATTATATTACTAACTTTTCTAGTTTTAATAAATCATGCATGAAGTCAAAATGCAAATAAAACAATTTTCTATTAAACAACTAAACAACACAAAACCCAAAAAAAAGGAATAAACATAAATTTGAAACTACTGTTAAAAAAATACTTAACAAAAATATGAGAGAAGCCTCTCTAGACAGAGGGCAACTAGACAAATCCAATGCAATTGGATTCACTCAAAAAGCTATTTTTAAACTAAAATTATGTCAAAAATACTCAAACTTCCCATTTGAAATTCGAATACATAAAAGTTTAACAAAACAGAAAACTAATACAGCAAAAAGATTCTACTTGTTCTAAGGATTCCTAATATATAAAAATATTTGAATTTGGATTAACAGATAAAAAGTATTGATAAAACTAAGTTACAGGGGTTTTTCTGCAAAACTGCTAAAAGAAAAATAAATCGAAAAATCCTTCTGGCGTCCTTGTACATGTGGCGGCTCCTGGTTGGCTCGATCTGCTGACTGTGCTGCTGACGAAGCGCTGACTGGGCGTCGACGTGGCTGCTCCTGACTGGATGGATTGGATCTGACTGGGCACTGACGAGGCGATTGCGTGGCGACTTGTGATTGGTCCAAAACGGTTCAGCCTAGATCTAATCGCGTGCGTTCAAATCAGATCGGACGGCCGGGAAGGATGAGCTCACCGACGGCGCTCCGTTCGCCGGAAACGGTGCGGCCGGCGGCGCTCCGGCTCGGAATTCGACGTCGACGGTGCTCCGTTGGTTATCCGGGCTCGGGAAGGTGACGACGGCGTGCGGCACAAGGAGGCAGAGGCGATGGAGGTTACGGCGGCGCCGCTTGATTCCTTGAACGGCGCGAGGACGCGGATGGAGAGCTCGTCGCGCCGACGAGATTTGGTCGACCTCGAATCCGAAGTTTGGCTGCGAAACAAAATCGAAAAATGTCATAAGGATGTGGGAAAGGACGAGGGGAAGCTAATGAGCATGGTCCCGGGGTCAGGGGCTAGCTACCTTTGCCGGAATAAGGAAAACACGGTGGCGGACGTGCGGAGCTCCGGCGAGAGATTGTGGCAGCCTGGGGGCACGCATTGGAGAGGGAGGAGAGGTTAAATGGAGAGGTGGGCGAGGGCTTCATATAGGAAGAAGCGGCAATGGAAACGGCTGAGTAAAACGCCAGCAATCAAAGAATTGATTTGGCAGTTTCTTGAACGCGTCATGGTCTTCGGCGATTAAATTCGCCAGACTGGGGCCTTTTTTGTCAGGTCCCGATGATCCTAGACAAGAAAAGATCACAGAAATTGGGAGAGATTGGAGCTCGGGTGCTCAGATTGGGTAAAACAGATAATTGAAAGTAAGGTACAGGAATTGAAATACAAGAAAAATAAAGATAAGTAGGGTTTTTATTTCTTGGTTATTGAACAAAGGATACAAGCTACTCTTATATAGAGCTAGGGGATACAAGGTGGCCTCATATAGGAAATACCTACTATGCCCCTAGGGTTACCAACATACTACCATTCTATACCATTACCAGTACCTGACATTACTCCCCCCTTGAGACCATTGGTCACCAATGGACAAGTTTCTGCAGAAACTTTTATCCTTGACAATTTATCCATCTTAATTCAGTCACCATATCAGGGAGGTAGAAATGTAATGAAGATAATATCCAAGTCTAATAGCTGAAGATAGTTTGGTGAAGGTAGCAGATTCTTTGCACTGTAATTCTTCTGGACACATAGCTGATGGAAAAACTCCCACGGTTCAAAAAGGAAGTGCAGGGTGTATGCATATTCAAAAGATCTGATGACATTGTCTGCCGCACTAGTCCAATTGGTAATTTGGTGTTGATGATTAACCAAACATCTTGAGATAAGCTCACCAAGTTCAGTGTTGCTACAAGCCTGGGTTGATATTTGAGTGGGAGGCGTATGAGCAGGAACCAAGTAGCACGCATGGGTAGCTGTATTAGTACAGTCCACTAGCTGGGTCTTGTGTACATGCAACCCTTTGTAGGAATACAAGATTGATTCACCACCAGGGTAACAAACGTGAGATGTTTTTCTCAATGGTAACTGAATTTCTGGGATTTTGTACACATCTGCTGCATCTTTTCCTTCTTCTCCTATTTCGTTAGAACTCAAGACCAGTGTCACGCACATAGTAGTAGCAGCTGACAAAGACCTTGCAGAATGTATTGCTTCTGCTGAACTGAACATGCTAGAGTAGCAGGCTGGTACTAAATATGGACAAGCCAAAACAATTTGCAAACAACACGATACCTTATGCTTGTATGTTAGCTGTCCATCTACCTTGTTCACATTCAGAGACAGCTCAGCCATTACTAGGAATTCCAGATGATGTAGCTATTGTGTCACTTGAACTGCTGGGTTTGCACATAGTAATTCCATGAATAGCTTAAAAGGTGTGATTAGTTGAAGCTTCCCGGAAGGCCAAGGTATTGTCTTCTTCAAGTTCACCAAGAAATTCAGCAACTTTGGAGTCTGAGTCTCACAGCTACAAGTAAACGCAGATTTAAAGACATTTGTGCCATGCAATTCTGTAGCACCAGCAGATGTCATAAACAGAAAAGGAAATTCTGTAGCTCCTGGATCCCATGGAAAAATGGATATGGAATGCCTTCTTACACCGAACTGCACAGCCAGAATTTGTGTCAAACCAAACTTGTAGACATACGTGCGCTGCTGTTTGGTAGCATCAGCAGCTGTCAGAACCAGGGTCTGAAATTTTGTATCTCCTGGATCCCATAGAAAAAATAAAATGGGATGCGATGTAGCAGTTTGGCAAACAGATTTCTCCCACAATAAATTGGCATCGCCTTGAGATTCTTCATCCCATGTTCTGTATTCTGAAGCTCTGCAAGGGCAATTGAGTAGTTGGTCTATGTCACCAACAGTAGGTCTCTCGGGACTGAATATTGGCATGCTGAAACAATTGGGAGCCTGTCGACTTTCATGTTGCTCTGCTGCATATCTCTGCTGCTCGGGAGTACTCTTGAACACTTGAACCAACTGATTTGAGCAGTCCTCTGTTTCTTCATTACCGACAACACACTCTGGCTCCAGAACAGCTTGATGGGAGGGACAGTTGAGATTGATGTCTTCTCGAGCAAGAAGGGGCTTTGATGCAGTATTTTTCTTAATGCAATCCAAGGTTGTCTCACGGCTATTTTGCATAATTGCATACCTCAGGTTCTCACTGATGGTCTCCAACTGAGACTGGGCCTGAGCCAGCATATCAAGAACACTCTGATTGTCTTGGCCATGATGTGTTAGCTTTTCTGAATTTTGCTCATTCTCATCCGCTACGAACACACCCGATCCTGGTGTTGGCATTTCACCGAACACCTCAGGAGCGCTGTCGAGGCGGGAGTGGGACAACACGGCTGCGTCCTTCTCGTTGGTGGTGGGGGAGAAGGGAAGCCGGGTGAGGTAGTGGCGCTGGAAGGCGTCGACCTCACTGTCCTGGAGCAGGAGCGACCGTGCGTGGTCATGGAGAGCCACGGGCGCGCAATCCGGCTGCATCTTGGAGGCAGAAGCGGTGGTGCGAAGGGTTGGGCTCCAGGATTCAGCAAGAAGAGGATGATTGGGGACTCGTTCAGGACGGAGTGGGAATTTGGTGGCCGGCCTCGCTGAGTTGGCCGGAGCTCCCGTGGGTACAAGCGCTGGGCTGGGTGGCGATGGAGGAGGGACGAAGGTGGACGTGTCGCCGGTTAGCTGCGGCCGGAATGCAAGTTCTGGACTTGGGACGGACGCGACCCATGGTTGTGCACTGATTGCTGTCGATTCCGGCGGTGGCGCGTGTACTTGAGAGTACGGGAAGGTGAGGGCGGGTGAAACATTGGGAGTTGAAGTGGTGGTGGGGAGAAGGGTGTGGTTGTCGTATGCCGGGAAGGTAACGGGCGTGTACACGGAGGCGGGAATCGGGCAGGGGAACTAGGGTGGTGCGTGGTAGAGATCGCCATGGACTGGCCTGGCGGCGGGTGGTGGGTGATTTGGGATTTGGGTGGTAACAGGGGAGGGGTAAAATCCGGACAGGGGTGCTGGGTAGGAGGAGAAAGGTGGTGGGTATGTGGCGGCGGAGGGGTAGGGGAAGCAGTAGGGCGCGGTCGCCATGGACGGATCGGAGGTCAAATCGGGGCAGAGAGAAATCGAAGACGAATCGAATACGGAGGTCAAATAGGATGACGGAAAAGGGATGGGGCAGTGAAGAAAGGGGATGGAGAAGGAAGGGCGCGGTCGCCATGGTGGAAATCAGATCGGAGAAGAAAGGAATCGCCGGTGCGATGAGAAATCGAATCGAAGAAGAAGAAGAAGAAGAAGAAGAAGAAGAAGAAGAAGAAGAAGAAGAAGAAGAAGAAGAAGAAGGGAGGGAAGGGTGGGGAGCAGCCCGATCGATCGACCTCGCTCTGATACCACTTTGTCAGGTCCCGATGATCCTAGACAAGAAAAGATCACAGAAATTGGGAGAGATTGGAGCTCGGGTGCTCAGATTGGGTAAAACAGATAATTGAAAGTAAGGTACAGGAATTGAAATACAAGAAAAATAAAGATAAGTAGGGTTTTATTTCTTGGTTATTGAACAAAGGATACAAGCTACTCTTATATAGAGCTAGGGGATACAAGGTGGCCTCATATAGGAAATACCTACTATGCCCCTAGGGTTACCAACATACTACCATTCTATACCATTACCAGTACCTGACATTTTTGGAGAGGGATTTTGTGGGGGAATGATGGAGGAGGTCGTGCTCTTTAATTAGGGACAAACGGAGCTCGATTTGATGGAGTAAAACGTCCGGAATCAAATCGAGAAGAAACGGGCAAAATCAATGGGCTCGGAGCGACATTTCCGTGCGTGCCTGTTGAAGACGACGATGACGTCATCGCTGATGTCAGCGATTTTTCTTTTTCTATTTTCTGGTTTTTCTTATTTATTTCATAACTTTTGTTTTAAAAGTCCAAATCAACTCAAACAAATTTCTAAAAGTTTGTAAAATCAAAACCTATCTGTTAGAACTTTCAAACTCATTTTCCAAACTTTTCAAATTTGAAAATTTCAAATATTGCATAAAGGATTATTTAAACCTTTATGTTCATTTTATATATCGGATTTTAAATAAAAACATTTGTGGTTTATTAAAATCAAATCAATTACCACAAATGTAATTTTTGGAAAATAGTTATTTTTAATCTTCATATACATATAATCTAAACTCAACCAAGATTCAAAATAGAACATATAAAACCATAGCAAATCAGAAATATTATATGGAGCATAATATGCCCTTTTTGATATTTTGTCAAATAGTTTTCAAGTGGAATTAAATTTCCAACTTTTGACAAATCAAATGCAAACAAGACAAGATGATGATGCATGTATGCATGATTTTATATTTTCGAAACAAAATACATATAGTTTTTAAAAAGTTTTTGATTTTTTTTCAAAATCTTGAAAAACTCAGGCTGTTACACAAGCTTATGATCTTCACCATTCTTGGATAGCTCTTTGTGCATCTCCTCTAATCCCTGTGAAAAAACTTCAAAACACCGTTTCTCCCATTTCTTTTCTGTGGGGTGACATTAGTAGCGATAGATAAATAAATTTATTGCTGCATATAATCCTTAAAAAAAAATTCATATGGATGTCCAGAAATTGTATTATGTTGTATGCCTACTTATAAAATCAATTGGATCAAAAAGATTCAAGTTAAAAGTTCAAAGAATGCATCAAACAAAATGGGACAAAATCTGTTCAGAAAAATAGCAGCAGCAAAACATATTTTTCTACCCTATTTAACTTTGTCGAAAAATTCCAAAAAACTGCATGTATATAGAGGATGGAAAGTTGCAACTTGAGTTCAAATATCAGCTCATTCGGAGTTACACAATATGAACTAAAAATCATACCGTGCACAGATTCGTGCTGGAATAAAATCTCTGAATGCTAAAAGCAATTTTTTCAAGCCAAAATGGGTAAAACTTGGTACTTTATTAAAAATTCCAGAAACAAAACTAAAAACGAAGTCTCTTGTTACAGCAAGAGGACACAAAGAAAATCAAAAATAAAAACAACCGGGTTGCCTCCCGTAAAGCGATTTCTTTATAGCCATATAGCTAGGCTTGATAGTTTTAATGATGCTCCCATAGGAATAAGAATTGAAATGCAAAAGAGAGCATCAAGAGAAAAATATGAAACACATTTAAGTCTAACCCACTTCCTATGCATTGGGATATTGTAAGAAAATAAATCATTGAGACACAAAGCAAGTAGCATAGGAAGGCAAAATAAGTGGAACATCAAAATTTTCAACAAAAAGAGAGGAGACTTAATATTATTGGCATATATGAAGTCATGTCTCCCTCTCTCATAAAAAATTCCAGTAGCATCATTGATAAAATCCACAATATAACCATCACATAGAGCATTCTTATCATGATCCACATGCATAAAAGTATCATTACTCTCCACATAAGCATAAACAATATCATTAGTAATAGTGAGAGTAAAAGTATTACATCCATCATTGTAATCATCATAAATAGGAGGCGTAGAATAATCAAAATGATTTTTATCCTCAATAGTAGATGGGCTGAAAATATCATATTCATCATTGTAAACATCATATATAGGAGGCATATCATAATCAACATAAACTATATCCTCAATAGTAGGTGGGTTGAAAACATCACAATGAGTATAATCATCATATATTGGAGGTAAAGTATTATCAAAGCAAATTTCCTCCTTAAAGCTTGGGGGACTAAAAATATCATATTCATCACAACCAGCTTCCCCAAGCTTAGACTTTTCCATAGCATTAGCAATAATGGTGTTCAAAGAATTTAGGGTCAATCGTTTTTGTGCCCTTTCTACCTCAGTTTTATCTGTTTGTGCCACCCCCGCGTATTTTCTCTCGTCCATGTGCCCTGGCTGGGCCGCAAATGGCCCGCGCACGGCCAAGACGGCCGTTTCCGTTTGGTCAACCTCGTTTCACCGTAACTTGGCCTGACTTGTGGGGTCGGCCTGGCGCGGCTCGGTTGGAATTTCCTGGGGTCGGCTGGGGTCGGCTAGGGGGCAGCTCATTTCGAATTGGACCGTTGGTAGGTTTGAATCATCGTCTTTCCCCCTCCCCCAAATCCCGATCTGACGCCCCCCCCCCGTGCCACCGCCCTAGCCCCGCCCGCCCCGCCCGTCCCCGTCCGCCGGTGGTGCACTGCACCTCCGCTTGGACGACGCATCCATGGCGGCAGTTCCAGGCCCCGCCGTTCCGCCCGTTCGCCTCATGGTTATGCAGGCGAGGACTGGGTGAAATCGGATTCAGATAACACTTGGATGAGGAAGTAAGTACACAATCTCTCGATTGTCTCGATTAATCCATCGATTGTCTCGATTTCGTGATGTATGTAGTTGAATACGGCTTCAATTTGACCTTATCGCCATGAATTTTGTTCAATAGGATGAATCCGAATACTGCTTTTCGCTTGTCAGTCGAAATGGTCAGTCGCTTTCAGCCAGATCTCGAGTTCTGCCCTCCTTATTGGTTTCAGTTGGTGGTAGAAACGAGTTATACGTTAAAGGATTTGTTGAAGGCTTGCTGTGACAAATACAGCTGGCGGACAGTTGATCATGCTTCGATCAAATACTGGTCAGTTTTGGATGAGTGTTTCATCCCACTGTCCGATTACACTGTAGCTGGATTCTTATTTGCTCAGACCGCGACCCAGCGATTCGGTAAAATTAGGCTTGAGGTGGTTCGGAAACCAATTCAACATGAATTGCCAAAGACAAAGGGAAAGGGGGCAGCTGCTAATGATCAGCTTCCGCCGTTACCTCGTAGTCATCCCAGTGGCAGTGCAAGTCAACCCAGTGGCAGTCAGCTTCCTCCCAGTGTCAGTACAAGTCAGCCCACCAGTGGCAGTGGAAGTCAGCGTGCTCACAGTACAAGTCAGCCCACCAGTGGTAGTGGAAGTCAGCGTGCTCGCGGTACAAGTCAGCCCACCAGTGGCAGTGCAGATGCTGTTAATTCAGACGATGAAGCGGTGCCCGACGATGCCGTGCCGCAGAACGACGATGAAGATGAGAAGATGTTTCCTGAATTTGCGTGAATTGGGCCATAGGTCCTCTGTCGCTCAGCTTGTACAAGATAGTCCTGAAGAGGTGGAGGAGAACGCTGACATGTTGGTTCCAGATGAATACGATGGCGATGACATGCCAGCGCTTGAATGGGATAGGAATTCTCCTATACTTTCTCCAGGGACAAGATTCAAAAATATGGATGAACTTCGGAAAGCTTGTACAATGTCCAGCATCCTGAGCAACAATATTTTCACATTGAGAAGAGTCAGAGAAACAGGTTACGGTTCACTGCCCAACATCAGGTGCCAGTGGAAGTTGCATGCCACTCTTGTGCCACAGAAGATTCGTGACAAACATGACGCGAAAGACATGGTAGAGATAAGGTATAACAACTATGAGCACACTTGTGCATCTAAGGTGGCATGGCATAAAGCATACTTAGCAAGCAAAGGGTGGCTGACAGAGGTGATGACTCCTATGCTAAGAGAGAACCAAAACCTTGGAGCAACTGCCCTCGGCAGACTAATCACTGATAAATATAAATTTGAGACGGAGCTAAATTACTCGAAGCTATGGAACGCTAGAGAACAGGCCATGAAGAACATACAAGGTCCTGCGTGGGCAGATAGCTTTCAGTTGTTGTACACATTCAAAGCTGAGGTGGAGAAGGCAAGTCCAGGTAGTGTGGTAGAAATCGATCATGTGGCTGTGCAGTCCGAAGGGAAAGGGAAAGGGAAAGGGAAAATGCAGGAGAGACATATCTTCAGGAGGGCTTTTGTCTCTTTCAAGGCTTGCCATCAAGGGTTTCTAAACGGTTGCAGGCCATATTTGGCTGTGGATGCAACTGCTCTAACTGGAAGATGGAAAGGACAGTTGGTAGCTGCTTGTGCAGTTGATGGACACAACTGGCTTTTTCCAGTTGCTTTTGGTGTGGTGGAGGTGGAGTCCGAGCTTAGCTGGAGGTGGTTTTTGGACAATTTACACAAGGTTATAGGGGACCCTCCTGGATTGGTAATCCATACAGATGCTTGCAAGGGTTTGGAGAAAGCTGTAGGAATTGTGTTTCCTGAAGCAGAGCACAGGGAATGTATGAGACATCTTGTTACTAATTTCAAGAAGCAGTTTAAGGGGAAAGTATTTGATGAAAACCTTTGGCCAGCAGCGTACACATGCAGCGCGAGGAAGTATAACCACCACTTGAAGACCATGTACGCTGAAAATGCTGCTGTCAAAGCATACTTGGAAACACATCACGGAAAGCTGTGGTCGAGAAGCTCATTTGGTCCAGAGTGCAAGGTGGACTATGTGACAAGCAACCTTGCTGAAAGTTTCAACGCAAAGATTAAGCACCTGAAAAGTCTAATGGTGTGGGAAATATTTGACAAGATCAGGCAGTTGATAATGGAGAAGATGGTATTGCGCAATAGAATTGGACAATCATATGATGGCCATATCATCATCCCAAGTGTGATCAAGAATTTGCATGCGCGAGGAAGAAATATGCAGGGTAAGATGACTCTGCGAAGAGTAGACGGCACTAGGCTGAGCTGACATATGTCTTCGGAGAACTGAGTTGGAGGTATCCAGTGGATTTGGGAACCAAGAAATGTACTTGTAAGCGATGGGAGATCAGTGGCAAGCCATGTATACATGCCCTGTACTTCCTGAACTTCATCGGAAGCGCTGTTGATCCATATGTGTCTGAATATTTCTCTGTTGCCAAGTTTAAGGCAGCATATGCTGAAAACGTGCCTGCTTTATTGGGAAGAGAACAATGGGATGAGTATGATCCAGGATTCAAACTACACCCTCCGGCGCTAAACAGAGCACCTGGAAGGCCAAGGGTAAACAGAATGAGAGGAGGTGCAGAGGGTGCAACCGTAAAGCAGCGTCCGTGCAAAAGATGTGGAATATTGGGGCACATTCGAAGGCTATGCAACAATCCAGTCCCCTCTACATTTGTAACAGAGCAAGGATGGGGCGCAGATGAAGCAGCAGAAGCAGCCGCAGCCGCAGCACAAGCAGCCACAGCACGAGCCGTAGCAAAAGAGTTTTTTGACCTGTATGTGTGTCTAGAATGGTTGTCGTATGCACTAGTAAACATATTTTCCATATTTGTTAATATCTGTTTCACTTGAATTTCGAATGCCAGGCAAAAGACAAGCAAGAAGGGTAAAACTAAAGACTACTGGCAGCCAAGGACTCGTGCAAAGAAAAGAGCTGCTCAAGAAGAATGGGGGGCGGCAACAGAAGCTACGGAACCAGAAGCTGATGTTCAAGATCCTGAAGAAGAGGCATTTGTATCGGCAGCATGTGCTGGAATGGAAGATGATGATAGAGAGCCATTTGTAGCTTCGCCAGCTCACCAGCAGCATTTGAAGAAGCTACTGGAAGTACTCGGGTTCCAGCATCACCAGCAGCACGAGCAACACGAGCAACACGATCATCAGCAGCAGGAGGAGCATCACAGCAGGAGCATCACCAGAGCACGAGCATCAGCACTAGGAGGAGCATCACAGCAACACGAGCATCAGCAGCAGGAGGAGCATCACCAGCAGCAGGATCATCACCAGCAGCACGAGCATCACCAGCAACAAAGAACAAACAAGCCAAGAAGCACAAGAAGGGGGAGGTCGTGGACCCAACTGGTCCAAATCCAGCATGGAACACCCGGAGCAAGGCCGTAGCTCCTTCTAGTCACACAAGGAGCAAGTCAAAGCTGTGAACATTTGAGGAAATTTGTAATATTTGTTATTGTACTTCTGTCGAACACCTTAAGTGCGCACTCTGGACGCGCTCTGGACGCGCCATGGCGTGCTCCGGACGCGCTCAGAGCGCGCCACGGCGTGCTCTGGGCGCGCACTGGCGCACATTTGTGTAAAATTTGGGCGCGAACTATGCCTAGACTATTCTTAGTCACTCCTAAATGATACTTTCGTGAGTATTTTGAAATTATCATGTTGCAAGTCCAAAAACACTTCTCTTTACGCTTGAGTTCATACGACATAGTTCATACGACATGCATTTCTCGTCTGAATGTACGTAGACATTGTTTATCAGCTTGAATCGTTAGTATATGACATAAGACGACTATGTGCAGACGAATATTTGAAGCTCATTTCAAATTTCGGTCAACTTAACGTTGACCTACATTTAAACAAGTTTAAAACATGAAAATGAAAAACTAAGCATGGATCCTTCTTAGTCACTCCAAAATGAAACTTTGTGAGGTGTTTGAACATTTTATGTTGGAAATCCAAAACCCCTTCTCTTCACCCTAGAAATCATAGGACATAGTCTGAGATATCGCCTTAGATACATGCATTTCTCATATGAAATGTTTATAGATGATGTTTATCAACTTGAATCGTTAGTATATGACATAAGACGACTATGTGCGCATGATTTTCCTTTTTTTGAATATTTGAAGCTCATTTGAACCTCGAGTTCATACGACATAGTTCGAGGATATCACTTAGATACATGCATTTTTCATCTGAATGTGTATAGACATTGTTTATAAGCTTGAATCGTTAGTATATGACATAACACGACTATGTGCGCAGGATTTTCCATTTTTTGATTTTTTTTTAATATTTGAAGCTCATTTCAAATTTTCAACTTAACGTTGACCGACATTTAAACAAGTTTAAAACATGAAATTTGAAAAACGAAGACTCGATCCTTCTTAGTCACTTCAAAATGAAGCTTGGACACTTTATCAAACTTTTCAAAACCCCGTTGAGTGCCTCCAAACCCCATTTGAACAATGACCGTCGAACTAACCCTAGCGCTGAACTGCAGCCGTCCGATCGTTCCTCTAGAAGGAATCTGCAGGCAGACTCGGGGCGATCCGCGAGAAGCTCATTCTGCGATCTGATTGGACGCGCGCGTAGGACTAGGGCTTTACCCGCTGACGAGTGGACCACGGCGTACCCAATGGGGATTTTGGCTCGCCCACCCCCATTTGCCTCAGTGACACAAAATGGGGATTTTGGCACACCAAAACTTTTCCATATTCATCGTAACTTTTCCATATAAATTTTCCAAACTTTTCTAAGCAAAAATGGTGGACTCGCTAAAAATGTGTTTCAAATGAGCTCCAAAGGTACGGTAAACGGCCCCATTTGTAAGCAAAAATGGTGGACTCGATGAAAAATGTGTTCCAACTTCCAAATGAGCTCCAAAGGTAGGGTAAACGGCCCCATTTCTAAGCAAAAAATGGTGGACTCGCTGAAAAATGTGTTCCAAATGAGCTCCAAAGGTAGGGTAAACGGCCCATTTCTAAGCAAAAAATGGTGGACTCGCTGAAAAATGTGTTCCAAATGAGCTCCAAAGGTAGGGTAAACGGCCCCATTTCTAAGCAAAAAACAGTGGACTCGCTGAAAAATGTGTTCCAAATGACCTCCAAAGGTAGGGTAAACGGCCCATTTCTAAGCAAAAAACAGTGGACTCGCTGAAAAATGTGTTCCAAATGACTCCAAAGGTAGGGTAAACGGCCCCATTTCTAAGCAAAAAACAGTGGACTCGCTGAAAAATGTGTTCCAAATGACCTCCAAAGGTAGGGTAAACGGCCCCATTTCTAAGCAAAAACAGTGGACTCGATGAAAAATTTCATACGTACTTTTCAAAAAAATCAAAATTTTGCGTAACTCAGCTTGAAACCCGTTCATTTGTACCATTCATTTTTTACTCTTTTTTGACCAAGTTTGACAGTTTCGCGTACTCGCTGGAATGTACGTGCTCGCTGGAATCTATGTGCCAGTTTCACGTTGCGCGCCATATGCGTACCATTTCCCGCCATATGCGTAGCATTTCCCGCCTACTACGTGGCCATTTATACCCTTCCATCCGCCTTCTCGCCATCCATCTCGCCACCGATCTCCGTTCTCACCGCCATGTCATCCCCATCCGAGAGCGACTACGAGCCGGAGGAGCGCCGCCGCCGTCAATCGACTGTCATTGCAGCGAGGAGGAGGAACGTAGCTAAGAGGAGGGGGAGCGCCGCCTGCATGGTGCGCGGTCGACGCCCACCGCAGCGACGTCACGATGGGGAGGCTGGGTCCTCGCGGGCCGCCGTGCTTTTATTTGGAGACCCCACCGCAGCGACCCCACCACCTCCGCCGCCGCCGGCACCGTTTACCGTGTCCAGCGACGACGACGAGTCATACTCAAGTCTCGAATCGCCCTCCACCGACGACGGCGAGGACCTCCTAAAGATCGTCGACCAAGTCGAGCTGGATGCGCGTGTTTTCGCCAAGTCCGTGCGTTCGGAGCGCCGCGCGGAGAAGCGTCGACGTGCGGATGCCAAGTTTGAGGAGGTGATGAACGAGGTGCGTCTGGAGCAGGGTCTGCGACAGGACGCCGAGCACACCGCTCGCGCGCGGGAGTGGGAGGAGGTGTGCCGCCGCCAGCGGCTCAACCAGGCCTTCGCCGCCTCCGATAGTGAGTAGCCTCCGATGGTCCGGTGGCCGCTTTAATTTAGATTTGGGTCTACATTTATCCTAAACATATGTATGAAATACTGGCTACTTTTGAACTACTATCTACTGTTTGTTTAACTAAGATCATCAGAATCATTTAAGCAATATTTTTGGTCAAGTTTTCATATACTAGCTCCAGCTATGTCGGTCGCGTTCCAAACGCGTACTTGCCTTACAGCTCGATCGCTCGCGCCAGTCTGCGTAAATTTATGTCTACATTGACCATATGGCAGAACGAGCGGCACGTATCCGTTCATGTTTGGGTTACCCTTCATGTTTATCCGTTCTAGCGTGAAAGGAAGAATCCGAAGCAAATCAATTTTACAAATATTTCTTTTCACGAGTCGTACGATGAGACACATCTGAGAGCCTTCCAGTTCGTGGCACTACGTGCACATTGAATACGTGCGTGGCATGCCGTAGTCCACCATGTCGTCTATGTAGCGTGCACGGATAGGCATGGCCATTGAACGCGTCGCAGAACTGCTTCCTCACCACCGCTAGCCTAGGCTAGCCGTCATGTCCAATCACGGTGTAAATGCATTTTTCAAACAAGATAGACGATCAGAATAAAGATTTACTCCATAGAAACAAACGATTATCTCCATATATATAACACAATCAGTTACTACCTTAAAACATGAACAAGAACTACTACTAATACTACTACTTCTACTACTACCCCTTCTTCTTCATGGGTGTTGCGGTGGACTGACGGGGACAGAGACGTTGGAGGCGACGGGGAGACTGACGGTGACATCAGAGGCGTCAGATTTGTCCTTGTCGTCGGAGTCGGAGGTGTCAGAGTCATCCTCATCATCGGAGTCGTCCATGTCGTCGGAGCTCCCCTCGCCAGAGATGTCCTCGACGACAACATTGGGCTCGGCAATGGGCGTAATGACGACGGGCGCGGGCGGTTGGTCCACGACAGCAGGCCCGCGCTCCTCGTCGGAGTAGGGCTCGTCCGAGGACTCCGATGCCCCGTACTCGTAGACTGGGGATTGTGGCGGAAGATCTCGACGCGCCACTTCGTATAGTTGATCTTTCATCTCACGTAGAGGGGAGAGCCCTTTCTGCTTCCGGAGAAGGCTCTGCTCCGCTAGCCACTCCTCCCGCTCCTCTCGCTCCATCTCCTACATCTCGTGCAGTTCCTGGGCGAGTAGAGCTCCGAGTCCGGCATCAGCGAGTAGGGGCTCTGCGGCGAGGGTGTGCTCCACATTATCGACGGAGGGAGGGGAGAGGGAGAGAAAATGGGCATTTCTCCGGCGAGGGCGGCCCCATTTTATTAGCCACGGCGGGGGTGGGTGGGGAAACCCTAGCTGACCCCACGCCGATCCCACGCGCCGACCCACGTGCCAACCCCACATGCCGACCCCACGCGCAGTCCCCACGCGTCGACCCCACACGCCGACCCCACTAGCCAACCCCAGGAAATCCCAACCGAGCCGAACCAGGCCGACCCCACTAGCCAACCCCAGGAAATTCCAACCGAGCCGCGCCAGGCCGACCCCACAAGTCAGGCCAAATTATGGTGAAACGAGGTTGACCAGACGGAAACGGCCATCTTGGCCATGCGCGGGCCATTTGTGGCCCAGCCAGGGCACGGACGAGAGAAACTACGCGGGGGTGGCACAAACAGATAAACTAGAGAGAACCAGGGCACAGAAGCAATAATCCCAAGAATTTATAGTAATAACATTGCTACCATCATGCAAATAATTTTCCATAGGTTTTTAATTTTCTCTTCAAACACATCATGTCCTAACTCAAAATAAATTTCATATAGCTCTCTAATTTTTCTATTGTTTTCCATTAAGCCTAACTAGTGAAATAAAAACAAGAAACAAAAATATATAATTGCAGAATCTAAAGAAGATACCTTCGAGCACTCACACACCGGCAACAGTGCTACAAAATAGCTTAGTAGCCAGAAGATGTGAGTACCTTTTACCTTACCTCCCCGGCAACGGCGCCAGAAAATAGCTTGATGTCTACACACACTTCTATTCTTGTAGACAGTGTTGGGCCTCCAAGTGCAGAGGTTTGTAGAACAGCAGCAAGTTTCCCTTAAGTGAATAACCCAAGGTTTATCGAACTCAGGGAGGTATAGGTCAAAGATATCCCTCTCAAGCAACCCTGCAATTAAGATACAAGAAGTCTCTTGTGTCTCCAACACACCTAATACACATGTCAGATGTATAGGTGCACTAGTTCGGCGAAGAGATAGTAAAATACAAGTAATATGCATGATTATAAGTGGTAATTGCAATCTGAAATAGAAATGTCAGCAAGCAAACTTGAGCCAAAATGAGAGCAAACGGTGTTTCAATGCTTGGAAATAAGGCCTAGGGATCATACTTTCAGTAGTGGACACTCTCAACAATTATAATATAATTGAATACATCGATATTTCCTCTTCACTATGCTACTCTGAACTATTCTCCTGTTGGATAACAAACACCAATTCATTGTGTAGGGCTACAAAAGCGCACCTTAAAGTTGCATTCCACATCTAGGGGACCCCAATGTCACTAAGAGCGCCCCAAAATAGTACTAGACAAACACCACAATTTCATAGAGACATCCAACACAAATAATAGCTCATGATAAGTATTCATATAAACTTTAGCCTAAGAGTCACACACGGTGCGCACACTGTCAACTTCGCACCATAGGACAAAGGTGACTCCGGAGTTTACATTAATAAAACCACTCAAGTAGCATAATTCATAAGATAACGAAGAGTAACATCCATGGATCCAACTAGATTACAAAGCTCATGATCACATAAAGATCACACCATGGGAGAGAGAGATGAACCACATAGCTACCGGTAGAGCCCTCAGCCTCGGTGGAAACTACTCACACATGGTCATGGTGATCACACTTGATGGAGAGGTTGATGAAGATGGTGCTGGTATTGACGGTGGTGTTGATGGATACTCCAGAGGGGGGATGGAGGAGCCCTCCGGAGGTGATTCCGGCGGCATTCCCCCCTCCGATCTTCTCCGGCGGCAGCCTTCTGTCTCCTGTTTCTTGGTTTTCTGTTTCTCCGCCGCCTCCTCGCGAAACTCCCCAGGGGAATATTTTTATAGTCGGTTTTTTGTCAAGACGAAGCCACGGAGACGAAAACGGACGGCATCGGAGCCACGAGGGGGAAAAGAGGTGGGCCCACGCAGCCAGGTATAGGGGGCCGCGTGGGACCCTCTAATTTCCAGCTGGTTGGGCTTCTGGTCTTCATTTTGAGCCCATTGCGTTCGTCTCGAAAATTCTGAACCGTGCTCTTTGGCCTTGCCCTTTTTGGAGTCCCGAAGCTACCGGAAAGTCTGAAACACTAAATAAGACGTTTTCTGGAAAACAAAGTTAGAACCAAAAGAGGGGGGATTATTTAGAAAATCCCCGAAATCATTATAAATCATAAATATAACATCATATAAGTTGCAAATATGTAGGAATATCTAGTAATAACATGCAAAGTTCATGTATGCATTTTACATGCATCGGTGGTCAATCTCACCGGCTTGCTGAAAACAAAGGATTAAACGTATGGTGTGGAAAACAATATTAAATTGCAGAGAATAAAAGAGAACAATGATTGCAGTAGGTTGTTTTATCAGATGTAAAATTATGGATCGAGGTCCACATTTCAACTAGTGGTGTCTCTCCATAAAGATAAATGATATGTTGGGTAAAACAAATTACAGCTGGGCAGTTGACACATATTAAGTGCATGACAATGCATATACATGACAAAATACATAGACCGTTATCCAACTACATCTATGACTAATAATCCACCTTCAGGTTAACGTCCGTGTCTCCCGTTGGCATTAAGTAAAGTACATAATGTAAACAACACATATGACCGTGCACATAGCATTGTGATGTTATCCCTAGTGGTAACATCACATCCACAATCTTAGACCTTGATGTCACTCGCCCAGATTACTGGAGGCATGACCCCACTATCTAGCATAAATACTCCCTCTTGGAGTTACAAGCATCTACTTGGCCAAAGCATCCACTAGTAACGGAAAGCATGCAAGATCATAAATAACATATAAGATAGATTGATAATCAACTTGATCATAATATTAAATATTCATCGGATCCCAGCAAACACAACATATAGCATTACAATAAGATGATCTTGATCATGATAGGCAGCTCACAAGATCTAAACATGATAGCACAAAGTGGAGAGAAGACCATCTAGCTACTGCTATGGACCCGTAGTCCAAGGATGAACTACTCACGCATCATTCTGGAGGCAGGCAAGGCGATGTAGAGCCCTCCGGTGATGATTCCCCTCTCCAGCAGGGTGCCGGGAAGAGGTTCTGAACCCTCCCGAGCTAGGGTTGAAGACGGCGGCGGCTCTGGAACTTTTCGTGGATATTTGCTCAGGTGTCTAGAGTTTTCCCGTGAAGAAGAATAAATAGGCAAAAGGGCAGCGGCTGGAGGCGCCTGAGGGGCCCACACAACCCTAGGGCGCGGCTCCCCCTCCTGCCACGCCCAGGGGGCGTGTGGAGGCTCCCTGGCTCCTCTGTGTCTCCCCTTTGGACTTCGTGTACGTGTCGGTGAAATATTGGGGTACGTTGATTTTCGTCCAATTCTGAGAATATTTCCAGAACAACTTTTCTGAAATACAAAAACAGTAGAAAACAGGAACTGGCACTATGGCATCTTGTTAATAGGTTAGTCCCGGAAAATGTATAAAAATGATATGAAGTGTATGCAAAACATGTAACAATTGGCATAATATCAACATGGAACATAAAAAATTATAGATACGTTTGAGACATATCACCTCCCCATCGGCCTTCGCCGATTACGCATCGGCCGAGCCCAGCGGTGATGGCGGTGGCGCATATGTGGTGGCTCGCGGATCCGGCCCGGCAAGCCCAGACGGCGGCGTTGGTGGCGCATGCAGCCGCTACTGGGCCGCCGCTTGGTCCGCCTCCGGGATCCCCTCCCCTTCTTGTTTAGGTCCCGATGTACGAGTACCCTCTACCTAGCTTAAGGCCACCTCCTCCGAGCACCGTACCCAGAACGTCAAGGCCACCTCTTCCTTTGCCTCCGCCGAGCACCATACCCGGACCCTCGAGGACAACATCGGTTAAAGTGGTACCCATTCTTCTCCATTGCTAATGCACATATAATCCATGTTCAAGTTTATTTAGATCTTTTGAAGCTTCATATTAGGGTTCATGTTCATGTTTCAGATCCGTTTTAATTAAACTTTGGATTAAGCTTAGTGTATATCAATACCAGTTTAGATATGTAGGTTTCTGTAATACCAGTGTGCTTCCACGGATGATCTTGTTATGCAGACTATCTATGAGCAATTGCACATTGACACACCTCTTGCAATTGCACATTCACACACCTCTTGCAATGCACACCGACACCTTTCTTCCAATGCTCACTTGCAGGATTGGCACACCCAATGCAGGAACACAGTTGAGCCTCCACCTCCTCTAGCCGACTGCATCATCCACAACCAGGTGCTGAGAAGGCCAAGTGTGCCATCTCTGGCTGCGGCATTCAAGGAGCTGACCGAGAAGAGCTGAAAGGGGAACCTGAACTGGGTCATAAACCATGCCTGGGGAAGGTTGTCCTTGATGTCATGCCACGACGTTTCTTCGTCCAAGTCAAGGTGGAGGATCTCCATGGGATTGTGATCCCGGTGGAGATCATGGGCCTGATGGTGGACAAGTTCAAGCTGAAGAAGCCGAAGAGCAAGAAGAGCGACAAGGATGCCAAGGAGCCGAAGGTGTGCATTCCTCTACGCACCACCAAGTGTTGTGAGTTCTTCGTCCATCTCAGGTGGTTCGAGGATCACCTTGTCATGCTCAAAGGATGGGAAGACTTCGTCAAGCAGATCAAGCTCGACACCGGTGACGTGCTGGTATTCAAGTTTGATGGGCTGACGGCGATGGCTTCAAGGTCAAGCACATCAACTCCACACATCAGGTCTTCGTCTGTCCAGATCATGGCAAGTGAGTAAGAACTGGTTACCATAGTTGCTTGAAGGGCAGTTCTTTTATGTGCCCTTCTTATTGTGATGCCAGGGGTGTGTTCCCCTGGTGTAAGTAGTTATCAGGTGCACTAATTGCAGTAGTCTAAGACTTTTAACCGTACTAGGTCACTGATGTGGGATGTAAGTTAAAACCCTGCTCTTCTGGGTCAGTGGGTGTGTTCCCCGACCGTAAGATGGTATTAGTTCATGTTAATTAGTTTGTTTGTCGATGCTTTCATGTTGTCATGTGCTGGGTAACCTCACCAAGTTTGAATAGGGGTGAGTGGTTTGTTGTGGCTATGACATTCATTCTGCACGCAGCCAAACAGCGTGCGGTTGCATGTGCAGAGCCGAAAACACAAATAACACACAGCCATACAAATGAGCCACAACAGACTCGTTTTCATCTACGGGCTGCCAAACAACTCAAACAACATGGCCCAAAGTGTGTTGTACCCTAGCAGTGCCCTCCGCAGCCTGGTCCAGCCCAGCCCCAAATGGATACGGGGCCAAACGCGCCCTAGGGCGTGTTTGGTTGCTCGCATCAAAATTTGTCATTTTGCATCCGTGGCGCACTTGGTCCCGGCTCAGCAAAAACGCGACTTGAGCCATGTTGTGCGAGTAGTTTGGTTGCCAGCAATGTTCTAGCCAGTCCCGTTCGGCTAGATGCAAGAATTTTAGCATGGCGTTTAGTATTCATCTGTGTTTCGTGTACTCTTACCTCATGTTCATGTGGTATACCTCACATCATCACACCACCACATGAACGTCGGCGAGCGGGACAACGGCGTGGGGCAGCGGTGGTTCCGGGACGGCGACGCCGGGATGGTGGCGGTGCGCGGTCTGCTACACTTGTAGCAGCAGCGGCGATGAAGGAGTTCGCGGTAGCAGCGGTGCCTGAGGTTGAAGAACATGATGTACCATTGCAGTCTATATATGTGCCTACATACAACATAAGATCTGCTCGTATACGACCTCTGAATCAGAAATCTTGCAACATGAAAGTTGTGCGGAACATTGAGATAAAGCTACAAGTCAAAGGATATCTCAAATGGTCAACCGAGTGCGACGAATTTGACAAAATTCGTCTAAAAACGTTCAAAAGGGAACTTCGAAAATCAGAAGTTACGGTCGACGAAACTCGAAACCGAGCACAGGAATGGAACCCCTTGTCGACGTTCACATTTTTCATGTACACTTTATTTTGATTTGAACAATATTTGGTTAGATTAGAGAGGGTGGAGTAGTTTAAGGGAGGTGAGCATAATAGACTTCGCCTAGGAGGGAGCCAGCCGACGTCAGCCCATGTGAGCTTTTCGTGAACGCAGAGAGTGGCTCTGTGAAAACGGTCGAATCGAGCGTTACTATCGGGTTTGACTGAGTTGTTGTATTAGATAAGATCTTGTTAAAATTTGTGACCCATGTTTGCTCGACCAATGGGGTATGGAAACCTGGCCAAAATATTCATGAAAAATGAATGGACTGGTTTCTGGCAACCGCGGACATACATAGTTACCGATAGCAAATATTCTTCGCTTGTCCCCCGTACCCTGATTGTGCTAGGCAAACCTCCCTATAAAAGTGGGCTACGGCCCATCAGTTGTCAGCAGATGAGGCGTAAACGATTGCTCGCCGAGTCTGTACACATGCGAGACAGCCTAAAACGTGGGCAACCAAACGGGACAAAAAAAAAGATAGCACCGAACCCTGATTTGTTCTCTGTGTGCTACCAAACACGACCCTAATTTCTGAAAAGAAAGCGTCGCAAATTGTACTTGGTGGCTATTTTCGACGGCTGGTTCATGGCTCCGCCGTGTGCGCGTCTCCTCAACTGGGCTACTAATTAGGGAGTAGCTCTTGTTTGTTAAGCGTCGAATCTTGTTTATTTTAGATTAGAGGGAGGGAGGGGAGAGGAAGAGAGTGCCATTTCTTTCGTCGCGTTTTCCCCTGGCCCGTGTGCGTGCGCCTGCCTCCCCGTCCCACTCCCATCTCTTCTCCTGCGCCAAGAACGGCAGGCAGGCTACCCACTTGTCGGCGGTCGTAGGGCGCAGTGCATGGTGGAAGCCGCCGCTGGACGCCGGTCGGGCACCAGCCGTCGGCGGCCTAGCGGTGGAGGGGAGCAGCAGCGTCTGGTCGCGGTCGCGCTCGCTGCGCGCGTCGTCATGGTCACGTCCGCGGGGAGCGGTGAGGAGGGAGAAGGAGGCGCCAGCCGTGGGCGGCTCATCGAGGGCCTTCTCGACTGCCTGCTCGGCGTGCTCTGCGCGCTTGGCTTCCCGCGCCCGCAGAGGCAGCCACGCACGGTGCCGCCGCGCGAGGCCGTCCCCGGCCGGAGCTTCGCGGCGGAACTGAGGCAGATCCCCGGCCGGATCGCCGGCAATGGAGCCTGCGCTGCCGCATCGCTTTATACGATGCAGGGCAAAAAGGGCGTCAATCAGGACGCGATGATCGTCTGGGAGGTAAAAGCACACACAATCGATGTCTCTCTGGCAATTCTTATACCATGTGATTCCTGCTGTCCTAGTGCTGCTGTTACTTGATTATTAGATCTCGGCAGGCGAAATGAACGTGTTTCTACCTTGGCTTGTAATTTGCTCTCGCTTGCTATGATCTAGATTTGCTTCCTCAGAATTGAGTTGATCTTGATGTTAACTGTTTATAATTCGGGCACTTTCAGTGTATGTTCTTACGAGCTATCTAACACGCGGAAATAAACACATACCAATCCTATAGCTTCCGAGAAGTGAAGTTTGACTCGGCTTATATTTCCCTAGCTTAATTCAAGTACAATGATTGGGTTTGAGTTGGATACTACTTCAACGTTGCAGGGGCTCCACATGATTGCCATCCTTATCCATTCGTAGTTCCCTTTATTTTTCCTCTCCTTGATGGATGATCTTATTTTTAGAGCAACCTGGATGATCTATCTGCTTGACGCTCCTTCCGTCCTTTTCAATAGTTCTGATTACAGATTTGGCTGCATGTCCAGTGTTAAGAATTTGTACAACTCGCTTGCCTTCTATGAATTTGCTAGCCAGCTTGCTTAACTAGAGACTTGTCCGATTTGCCCACTTTAGTGGTACTATCTTACAAATGCGCTAGATGAAAAAATTAACAATAAGTTGCTAATTTTGCACGAGTACTGCTATTTACGTGCCGAATTATTGTGTGAACTAAGTACCGACTAAGAACAAGCCACCGATGAAGAGGAGTTCTTCACATGTACTATTGTGTACCCCACATCCAATTTCTCACATACATGTGAGGACATACTTAATCAGTACCCTAATTTGCATGATGGTCTTTGCACCAACTGTTCATATTTTCTATATTCCTTTTCAGTCTGCTATTTGACATAGAATCAGCAGCATTTGATGAGATATTTTACCTTTTGTCAGAACTTCTGTTCAAGAGATGATACCATTTTTTGCGGTGTGTTTGATGGTCATGGACCTTACGGCCATTTGGTTGCTAAGAGAGTGAGGGATCTTCTGCCTGTAAAACTTGGTGCAGATTTGGAGACTTATGAGGGCAGAGAGACACCCACTAGCAACATAAAAAGCAAAACAAGTGGAGTAAGTTTGCCTTTAAGCCCTGAGAGAACAGAAACTACCACTTCCACTATATCTGAGCAGAATGCGGATCCCCCAGAGATATTCACAACATTCAGAACTTCATTCTTGCGGGCCTTTCACATAATGGACAGGGATCTGAAATTACACAAGACTATTGATTGCTTTTTTAGTGGAACTACAGCAGTGGCAGTGCTCAAACAGGTGTAAATTGCTTGCCATAAAAGAATATTTTAATGCAAACTCTGTTTTGAGATTACATTTGAACCGAAGCAGATGTTGGTAATATCGATCGTACTCATATGTCTTGCTGTGTAGGGGAAGAATCTTATAATAGGCAACTTGGGGGACTCAAGAGCTGTCTTAGGCACTCGAAATGAAGATGATCAGCTCATTGCTGTCCAGTTGACAGTTGATCTCAAACCTAACATTCCAAGTATGCTTTGTATTCTCTTAAGGATTTCTGTGTGTTCATTATTTTCATATCCTACTTTGTGTAATAGATATATAATGTATGCAGTGTAGGATTTTCGACTGTTGGCACATAAGAACTTAGCATAATTCACATGCCCTTGTGTATTCTTGCCTATACTATATTTCTAGATCTTATGCCATGTAGCACTTAGCATTTTTGTCTTTATTTTAACCTTTATTATCTTTATCATGTACCAGACGAAGTTTAATATATTTGGCCTGTATGATCTTAGCTTATTAATGATGTTACCCACATAGATCAGTTTGTTCATTTTGGTGTGAGGTAAGGCAATCAGATTTATTGTAAGGTCTTATTACATTGATTGTATTAACTTAATATGGGATCCGTAAGATGTTATTACATTGATCAGGGTACCCACATAGCTCTGTTTGTTGATTTTATGTGACCTTGAAGTGAAAAATGGTGAACTGCATCATCTTACTGACGAAATTTGTTGATTTGTCTGTGGTAAATTAACATATTTTCTGTTCTCATTGTAATTGTATATCAACTTGAGAGGTCCTTCATCCATGTTGCTCCCAATAGATCCGTGGAAGTAAAACAAACTGTTATAATATTATATCGGTAGTTTCTATATGAAAATCAGTAACGCTTCAAAAAGGTGAAATTAAAAAAAAAAATAGCACCCAGTGCTGACAAGTGAGACCCGTCTGTCAGTGAGACACTGATGTTAATTTCCATATACCTCTTTATTATTTTACTGATTACTGAGCTATATGCCCCTATAAACAAAATATAACCTATACTCTAGAGGATTGTAGACATGCTTGTCGACATCGTCTTGAAAGCATTTCATTATTTTAAGTGTCTTTTTTGCAAGATATACATGTCGGTTCAGTAAATTGTAGAGAGGATAGTATATGATGATGTCAGACACTTAAATATTACTCTAGCGTCAAGTAAAGCTGCACTGTGGGTGAAATACAATGAATGAATAGTGAGAAAGTCAATTGTGTTTCAGTGCCTTCCTTTTCTTCCTATTCTGCACTTTAGGTATTTTTTATTAAGATGGACCACCTCTAAATAAACGATTTCTAGACTCTTCTGACATGCCAGTTAATATGAATGTAATGGCATGGCTGTTTTTCAGGTGAAGCACAACGGATCAGGCAACGCAGGGGCAGGATATTTGCACTTCCTGAGGAGCCAGAGGTTGCTCGTGTTTGGCTTCCAAAGTATAACTCACCTGGATTGGCCATGGCTAGGGCATTTGGGGACTTCTGTCTAAAGGAGTATGGTCTAATTTCTATGCCGGAAGTCTCCTGTCACCTTATCACAGAAAAGGACGAATTTATTGTGCTGGCGACCGATGGGGTGAGCAGATGTTGAGTTATTATTTCCTTGAAATTTCTAAGTTGGATTTTTTGCTACACGATACAGTTATCTAACTTGTTTTCCTTGTTGTAGGTGTGGGATGTGCTTTCAAACACCGAAGTTGTTAGCATCATCAGCAGAGCCACTTCTCGGGCTTCTGCAGCACGTTACCTAGTTGAATCTGCTAATCATGCCTGGCGTACTAGATACCCTACTTCTAAAATTGATGACTGTGCTGTTGTCTGTCTCTTCCTAAATACACAGCAAGCAAATAAAACATCCAGTTCTGCAGCCAACAATTTGGCAGATCTTGTAGAAGTTGGTAGTGATAAGCACCCAACAATCGTCCAGCTTGGCACTGGAGTATCTGCTGAGGTGGTTACTGCAATGGTGAAAGATAGAGATGAGCTGTCTGTTGTTGATACAGTTGCAAAGCCAGTTACTATCTCAGGTTTGAGGAGCGATGATTCAGGCGCAAAGCAATGCATCGTGTGAGCTTGCATGTTGTCTGAGACTGGACATTTGTTGAAAGATTTGTGTTGTGTCCACCGTGCGCTACCGTTCATCATTCTGAGCAATGCACGTTTTTATGAGCATGTCAGAATTTGCTGCTTGCTATTTTCTACATGCAAGTGTGAGTAGGATATTAAGTTTTTGCCTCTTGTAAAGTACCGCGTCAGTTTTAGTGTGACCTGGTGTATTTATTTGTAATAATTTTGTTTTGTCATTGTTGGTCTATGATAATAATCATCGTAGCCTTATAGGAAGAAACCTTTGACTTTTTACTATTTTGTTAGTCATCCGAGTATTTTTTTTTCATTCTGGTGGGTGTTATCCATTTCATCTTTTGGTCGTCTTTGTGCTTTCCAATATTTCTAATAATTGTAAACTACCGCCGCTCTCGTGGGTGACCTTGTGTCGAGATCATTGGTACTGTTTTAGGAAACTGTACATACACATAGCGGATTTACAGGAGCCATGAAACAAAACAAAGTAAAACAAGGTTCAAAGATGGACAATGCAATGCCATTTCACGGTTAATATTGCCTGGCTAACAATCAAAAGTAAGCCGCATAATTTCTCATGTTTCTGCAATATCCTGAGTAGGCACTATTCTGAAGAGGCGGCCTACTGACTGCGGTTCCCTGTTTCTGCAAGCTGCTGCCGCCAAAGATCGCCAATTCAATTGGGGCCACGGTCTGGGTGAAGATTAGCGTCTCGACTTCGACAATCCTGTTTGCCCGAGCAATGTCAGTCCACCCGTGCTCAATGAACACGTGGTCCTTCCAGTCAACATGTTGTCAACATATTGCACTTGCCATGTGTTAGCACTCAGCAGCCGTGTTGCCAAGCACGATTTTCCATGGGAGGTCGAGGTCGTATGTGATGTGCTCACAAAACGTGTCCGTTATCCTCAATGTCTTGAGGGGATATGTAGTGAGATCAAGCTTGAAACTGCGGCGGAACTTGGTCTTCTAGGAGAATCCAACCAGTGGAGGCCTTCTTGGCTTCGATTTCCTAGTTTGTGACCCTGATGATTCTGTTTATATACATTATATGGATGATACTACTCTCCACTATGGTGGGACACGGTGTTTTGGGTTGTAGGTTTAGATCCACCCATTATGTAAAACAAATGTTAAAAACTCAAAACAAAAAATTCTTATACATATCCGCATATCTTATGTCCGTAAAAAAATCGTTAAAAAATGTCATTTTTTGTGGCTTTTTCTCGTGATGCTTTTTGGAAGAACATAAAATATGCGTTGTATATCCAAAAAAAATTGTTTAAATTTTTTTGACATTCTGAAATAACATTTTTTTTAGAGTGGATGCTACTCCCGCCTTTCCAATTTAGATAAATTCCATTTGCTCACATGTGAATGTATCTGAACATGTTACAAGTATAAACACATTCACATTTAAACAAAACGAAGTCATCTAATTTAGACAAGATGGAGTACTATCTATGAGTTGTTAACCTATTAGCCAAAGATGATTTCAAAGCGATGCTACTATCTATGAGTTGTTAACATATTAGCCGAAGATGATTTTCCAGCGATGCTAGTATCTATGAGTTGTTAATAATATAGAAAAGTATTATATGGAGAACAGGCATGATATTAGTCTATATTACTCCTTCAATCTAGCATTTCCCGATAACACTAGCCACATGCACTGCGCTGCGTCCTTTTGGCTCGAAGGAGTTCAAAGACGCAAAACAAAGGAAAAACATGAAGTACTGATCTCGTAACATACTTAAATCCTATAGGAATAGAAAACACATAAACATATAATATATGTTCTCACAAATATAGTGGGGAAAAATGTGTTGTTGTTCGATAGCAATTGGAAAAACACTGAATTTTACTGAAGGATTTGGCGCAACCAAGTAAAATTCATTAGGTCAAACTTAAATTTTCTTTTGGTCTGGTAAAAACCAAATAAGTTTCATTTCATACCAAAAGTTCTATAAACTACAATTGTTCAGAATTCATACAAAATTCCTTCGTCGTATGCAGATAGTACGGGTCCTTACAATTGTAAGTGTAAAATACATGTGACATTCATGCAATGGATGAAAGATCATTTGCACATCGACCGAAGAAAAGACCTACTATGAGTAAAAACATGATGTAAACATGTTTCAAAACATGCCACCATTTTCTGTTTCACCTGGAATGTCGACAGAGAAAAGATGAAAATTGCACGATGGAGAACTGATATTATAGTCTATACAAAGTTCTGCCAAGTAAAATTAACCAGCTATCTCAAGGTCATACATGCTCACTAAGTCACTAGACAATAGCTATTCAGGGCCTGCCGTGTCCAGTAGTCCACTGCAAGTCCACAACCCAGCTTTAGAAAAATACTGCATCTACGCATGGCCCTGCAAAACATTATATGGTCTTGTTAGCTAACCAGAACTATTTATCATCAGATCATTTTCGCGAAAACGCAAAAAACTTTGCGCTTCATTTTATTGAAAAGGTAGAAGACATCGAGGGTACAACCTCCAGAAGGAGGGACACACACACACTCACGACCGTCCTCACCAAGCAACTACAACTCGGTAAGGAGGTGCCCTCAACTACAGACCACAACGACATCAGGTCTCGCTAGCCTTGCCTCCAGCCAAGAATGGCGAGGCATCGAGGCTTGGAGCTATAGGGCAGCAACACCGCCATTGCCAGACGCCTCCCGGGACAACTTCAGCTCCAGAACTGCCCAGCCCAACATACCTTGCCCCCTTGTGTGCCTAGAGGGAGTCGGCGGGGGGGTGAAAGGCAGGGACCGGCAGGGACTGGTGTAGAACTCGTCGGGGGAGTGTCGGCGCTGGCATACATTGTGTCCCGAGCATCCACCTCCTGTGTAGCATTCGACGCCAGAGCGCCACATCACCAACCTCACGCTGCCGCATCAGGTGCTCCACGTGCAGCCATGGCAGCGCCTTCAAGAAGGGAGTAGCGCAGAGACGCTGCCGCTGCCGGGTCTGGCAGGCCAGACCTTGGGTTTCCCTCGGTGCTCGAGGAGGAAATCCGGCCAGGGTCATGTCAACGCCTCCAAGGAGGTAACGGCACCCTCGGGCGTCGCCGTTGACAGCGCAGGACGTCGCCGCACGGGGTTTTCACTCCGACCCATGAGCAGGGACTTCCGAAGACCGTCGATGCAGGGGCAGACAAGAGGTGGCGAAGTCGTCACGGGGGAGTCCATCACAGCGAGGGAAACCCGGAAACGTTATCGTCTTGGTAGGAGGCACCGGCCAGCGCATGGCCTGCAGGCCGGCCACTGCCAGGAGCGCGTCCAGCAGGCAACAAGATCACCTGCCCCGCGCCGCCACGCACTGTGGCCGCCGCCGCCGCGCCAGCCCGCAGCTTCCGCCGCCCAGATCCGCCGGGGCACAGCAGAGCAGCCCATGCCCAAAGGCCGCAGCTCGCATGCTCGCCCGCCAGCATCCACTCTAGGAGCAGCGGACAGGAGGGGTAGGGGGAGGGAGAGATCTTGGTCGGGGCGCAGGGGGGAGCAGGCGACGTCGCCGTTGCCACTCGCGCCGTGGCCGCGGCCCGCCCGGCCCAGATCGGGCACGAGCGCCGCTGCCATCTCTGGCACTGCGATGCTGCCTCCAGACCGCCGCCGAACGGCGCCGGCTCACCTCCGCCCTGCCGCCTCGCCACACACCCGCGCCACCCACGCGGTGTCGCTTCTCCGCGCGAAGGAGCTCCGCCAGGGCGCCACACACACACGCCCGCACCGCCTTTGGTGGACGGGCGCCGCCGCCACTGCCGGAAGCGGCGGCAGCGGCGGCCAGGGAGGCAGGGGAAGGAAGCTTTTTGTCTAGGGTTTGGAGTCGCCTCCGGAGTCGCTCGCGCGAGCGACCCGGGAGGCACGGGGGGCGAAAAATATACATATCATCAGATCATCAAGATGAAAATAATAAGAGTAGATCATCAAGATGAAAATAATAAGAGTATATTTATTGAGTTAAAAAAAACTTCCTGAAATTGAACTAATCTGTAAGCCAGAAGCAAATGTACTATCATGACAATCTGAAACAAAAATTATCCCTATGCTAAGCTAAATGTCTTACATTAGTGAAACGACGGAGTAATTAATATTTATTACTGTATATTTTGATGAGATAGTATAATATGGTTTCACATATAAATCAGAAATCTGTTTTGACTCAACTCGAGACATATTTCTTGTCTTTTTTACACAGCCCACAAAAAATGCCACTTTTTTAAGTTTCTGCGGAGATAGAAAGTTTGGATGTACATCCGAAATTTTTATTTGAAATATTTTTAGATTTCTTTAATGAATTTTCATAACGGGTGCATCTAAACTTATGAGTCAAAACACCATGTCCATGTAAAATGTGTATAATGTGTCAATCAAATGCTAGTGGGTCTAAACAATTGTTTGCATGTTCATTTTATTTGGGTAAGATAAATTTCTTGAAGTAAATGTAATAACCGTAAACAGATCTTCCAAGGTTGCTAGTGTTGATTGTATATCTTTTGTACTAAATCTGATTAATGTTGTGAATTGATTTACATAGGTGCTTTTTGTTGATTCGTATGTGTCTAGACATGTTTTTTTTACATATATTCACTCTTTGAGTATGTATGTAGTCAATACTGAAATAGCTAAAATTAATGGAGATGGGGCATGTAGGCATAGTTTTAAAAACCGGAACCGACGAGCTTGCCGGTTTTTTAAGAGCCACCGGTCAGAACAGCAAAAAACCGGGGGGAAAAAGAATGCACAAGTCAGTAATCGAACCTTCGACCTCATACTAACTCTTTCTGGTCATTTTTTCATGAAAATTGCTTTAATTTTATTTTAAAATAGCGGGTTTTTTGTCACAAACGAACCGACTGAACCGGTGGTCCAACCACCAAACCAATGAATCAGAGGCCTCACCGTATCACTGACCGGTCAGGTTTTTTAAACTATGCATGTAGGTCGTCCTCTCTCCCCGCACTATCTCCGTCCTGTGAGCACACAAACATATGGGCCAAGCCCAGCAAAACGCCACCAGCACGCTCACCTTTCGCTCGACAAAGAAAAAACCTCTCAAAACCCTCCCCCATATTGTTGTCTCCACTGTACTCTTCTCTGTGCGAGCGTGGTGGCAGCGCTAGACCATCACCAAATTCTTTGCTATGTTGATCTATGACTACACATTTTGTTTGGTCCCTTCTTATATTCGTGTTTTTAAGCTGCTGTTTCATACCGAACTTCAATTCTTTTTTTTATACCATTTTCCATTCCATTAACCAAACTGCTCAGCAAGATCACTAGCAACAAGAGCATGGGCGAAGGTAGGAACTCGACCCAGCCATACGGCTTGGGGCGTAAGAACCATCTTCGCACCATAGCGCGCTAAAACGTCATCAACTTTATTACAGGCCTGAGGGCAATATGAAATTGACAAAGAACTAAAGTTTAGAAAAGCTAAAGCCTTAATCTCTCAGAATAGCTATAGCACACCATTTGGCGCAAGATCAAATTCCTTTGAACGGGTAGCTTGAACCAGCAATTTAGCATCAGTCTCAATGACAATATTGGTCATACCGTACAGTTGGGCAACATGGGCCTACTAATAAACAACTAGACAATAGTCAAAAAAAATAAACTAGACTATGTGTGACATGCACAGCTTTGCAGAGCCATATTTTAACCTTTGCTTTCAAAATTGACAAATTAAATGATTATTAGTAACAACTAAATGCTTCTTCTACTCATTTTATGCAACTATAGAGGTTGTATGCAGAAGTTGTGCATATTGTTTTTGCAGCCGATATAGCGCTGAAATTGATCACATGTTCGCTACTTGGCAGCTCAATGAGGCTTAGACATGCAAAAGAGGAGGTTAAGAATATCTCAATATCGTGCTAAGTCGGAGGCCTGCTCACATGGGAAAGTTGTATAGACATGCATTGCTTATCGTGTTATTTTTTTCATGGAATTAAAGGAGATATTGGTCCTAACTCTAACATGTATGTTTCATTTTCCAGGGTTTTGCCTCAAAAGCCTGGAGCAACAGAAATTAAGATAAAACTGAGATATTAAAAGAGGCGATCCATCTTATTTTAGGCACGTCATGGGTGTGAAGAATTGAGGAATTCTAAAAGACTCAATTTAATAGAGGAGCTGGCCTTAAATAGTACTATCATGTGTTCAAAATTCTGCAGTTGTGATGACAAATGGTTAAGTCGGTTTTGACCTAAAATCTTATTCTTGATAATGCAAGAGCTGGATCATTTCAAATGTTCAAAAAAAAAAGTCAATAGAAACCTGCAAACAATGCATATTTATTTTTATGAATGGTTTTTTTCTAACTCACTAGATGTTATGATTATATACAGGGCATTTGCTGGAGATCAAGTGAAGGTTATGATAAAGTCAGTGCTGCTTGCGCAAGATGATACTTTTTATTTCTGTATCTTAGACCAGCTTATAAAGTAAATACGATATAACTTTTCTGTAGAAATACATGTTAATGAAAGTATAGAGCATTGCTCATATCATTGGCACATGGTAGACATTCTCCTTGATATATATTTCATTCCGTCAAGGATCACGAGTTTATGGTGTTACTTTTGCACCATATTTATCATTCATTTTTTTCCAGTACATTTGTTATGAAGAAATTGATCCATGGATATGAAAATAAGTAAATAACAAACCACTCCGAGGAATTTTTAATTTTTTTCCAGCGCCATGACGAATGCTATACTCTGCTCCACTGCCCCACTCGCTGCAGGGGAGCTCCCTGGTCCGGATCAGACACTGCTCCGCAGCAGCTCGAGCAACTCGTCAATGAGCTGGGTGATGTTGAGCTAAGGGTACAGCCGATGTAACATGATGCTTTATATTTTTTGAATTAAGTATCTCTGCGGGATACAGAATCCAGTGTATGTGTTTATAGTAGGTATAGTTCATGCATTTCTTACAGAGGTGCTGTTCATGTTTTTTCAGAATTTAAAATCCCACTGGTAAGCAAACAAGTGCGAAATCAAAAGATGAAACAGAGAAGAGCAAGGAATTCCGAACCTCAGCGATTGACCTCCGGTGGCAGGGGACGGTTGAAACCACCACGGCGGTTCATGTACTGGCGTGGCTGCCGCTTGGTGACGGCCCGCACGCCGCTGACATCGGCGCCCGGAACATACTTCCCCTTGGTGGAGTCGAACCCGACGGGGATCCCCATCATCTTCATCATCTCAAGCTCCTCCGCGTCCATGTCCCCGTCACCCGCCATGGCCACCTCCTCGATGGTTTTGGGGGCAGACGGAGCATCGGGCTTCTTGTCATCCTTTTGGTCAGCGACGGGTGACACGTCCCGGCGGCGCTTGTGGCGGCTGGTGTCCGGAGAGCGGGATCGGTCGGAGTGGGAGCGGGAGCGGCGGCGGCGGGAGCGGTCAGCTGAGGGCGAGCAGGAGCGCTTCCTGTCGCTGCGGTGGCTCCGGTCGCGATCCCTTTCCTTATCCCGGCCACGGTCCCGGTCGCGATGGCGGTCGGCCAGGCGATCCCTTTCACGCTCACGCTCCCGCTGCCGGTCGTGGCCGCGCTCGCGAGGCTTCTCCTTGTCGCGGCGGCGGTCTGACATTCCTTGGCGAGGAGGAGGAGGAGGAGATGAGGTAGGGTTTGCTCGGCTTCTGAATCTCTGATGGGTGGTAACTCTTGGCCAACCGCAAAAACATGGGAGCTCCTATGTAGCGCGTAACGCGAGCGGAAACTTTTCCTCCGCGTACCCCCCGCTCGCGTAAGTAGATAATCGGCCAGGCCCAGTTCGCGTAAAAATGAAAGAAAAAAGAAAAACTGAGAAGAAAAACAAAACAAAACAGAAAGCCTAAAATGGGCCGGCCCATTTGTCGCGCGAGGCGTACACTGACGCTGTTAACGGCCGCGGTACGCGCGATATAGATTTTTCCCGAAAACATGACGAGATGCCAAGACTATAGCTGGCCAGCCGGCTGTGTTTCGCGGGCATGCTGAGCATCTCTAACAGCTGACCAAACGGCGAAAATCGTGAGTTGCCCTAAATGCAGGCACATAGATATCGCATAAGCCCTCTGCCGAAAAAGATCCGTAGCTCTTTTTCCCGCACCCCACACTCTTGGTGTGAACCATCCCGTGCAAAACTTTCATCGCGCGCCATATTTCGCCTCCCCCACCGCCACATCTCGTCGTCGTCCCCTGCTTCCCTACACCGTGAAAACGGTTCGCTGCCTCCCGTCGGGTCGTTTCCAACGAGTTTTGGCCCCAGAGGCGGCATATCCCGTCCACATGGCCGTGGCCACCGTCACCGAGCTCATGCTGAGGACCAACTCAGACCGGGAGTGGCTGCTCGGGGCGGATCTAAGCAGTGGACTCCGGGAGTGGCTGGGCCGAGCTCAGGAGCGGGTCTGAGGCGCCGATTTGGAGACATGTGCGGATTGGAAGCTCCGACAAGATACTGTATTATATTGGACGAATTGATTGTTGATTCGTGTAGCCCATATTTTGAAATTGGTCATTCTATAGTCTAATCAACAAAAAAATTCTGGTGATAGATGGATTGGAATTCTTCGTCCTCCTCCTCCTCCACCGCGGATGATTCCGATATTTAGAAGATGCTCTTCGATGATGATATCGAGCACATGATTATGGCGCATCTCGTCGAGCAATTTGAAACCGAAGGCAAGAGGAAGAGGCAAGGCTCGACGGTCGGGCGTCTTTGCATTCCCCCCAAATAAGCGCTCGAGAGTGTGTTTCTAATGAAGGACTACTTCGCCGAGGTAGCGACCTATCCGGCCCGCCTCTTCTTTAGGCGCTATCGCATGCTAGATCCCTATTTGTTAGCATTGTTGAAGCTTGCAAGCAAAATTGCCGCTACTTCGTTCAACGAATAAATGTCGCTGGTTTGCTTGGGTTTAGTTCATACCAAAAGATATCGACA
Organism: Poa pratensis; assembly: GCA_947311845.1. Classification (NCBI taxonomy): domain Eukaryota; kingdom Viridiplantae; phylum Streptophyta; class Magnoliopsida; order Poales; family Poaceae; genus Poa; species Poa pratensis. The sequence continues at coordinate 36,140,009 of CAMZMU010000052.1, read as the reverse complement.
GCTATGAGAGTGATAGCATATCGTGTTCCAGCTGATTACACTAATGAGTACCTCAGTATTAGCAAAGATACCACGATCAAATACGTGAGAGTGTTTGCCAAAACATTGATCTGAGTTTTTGGGCCCGAGTATCTCTGAAGTCCTAATAAAGAGGACACGAAGAAGTTTATGGCGGCAAGCGAGGCAAGAGGATGGCGGGGAGTGCTTGGTGTGTGGATTGCATGCATTGGAGCTGGAAGAATTACCTGACGGATTGGCATGGACAATTCACCAGTCATCAGCACGATCCTACTATCGGATTTCTAGATTGGCATCGTTTCTTTAATTTGTCGAGTTTTCTCAACGATATCAATGTGTTGTAGAGATCAAATTTATTTTTTTGGCTTGCTAATGGAGATGCCCCGGATTGCAACTAAACCATGAATGGGCGTGATTATACTAAAAGGACAAGGATTTCGCCTAGAGGGGGTGAATAAGCGGTTTAAAACTTTTCTGGTTTAGTCTTGATAATTGCGGAATAAAATTAGGTGTTTAAATTAACAAGCCGACAACATAAATAAACTAGGCTCACCTATGTGCACCAACACTTATGCTAAGCAAGACAGTTAACAAGATGAGAGCAATATAGAATATTTCAAGCACGAAGTCTGTCACAATGTAAAGTGCAGAAGTAAATAGCTCGGGTATAGAAATAGCATAGGCACGCGGAGAGGAGGATGTATTCCCGAGTTCCTCCTTCTTAAGGGGGTACGTCTCGTTGGAGAGGTGTGAGGCACCACAAAGGTCGATCTCAACGCCACAAATGCTCACCCTATTCTCCGATGAACCACACCACAAAGGATTGGTTCACCTTCCACTATCGGAATCCTTCGAGGCGAAATCCGGAGCCTTTCAACAACAATCCGGGGCACAGCCCACAATGGGATTGGGGGCTCCTGAACGGCTTACAAGTGACCACAAAGATCTCAACCACCATACGGGCGTCTAGGGTCCGAGGACCCTAGAGTAACAACCTCACAAACTTTCAACTTCCACGAATCCTCGTGGAGAGCACAAACCGATGCACAAAACAATGGCAAGAGCACAAGTGCTCAAATCCTTCACTCTCAACTTCCACCAAAAACAACTAATGCTTATGGCGGGAGAGGAGAGGAAGAACAATGAAGAAGTCAACAAATGGAACTCCAAGATCTAGATCCAAAGGGTTTTCCTCACTTAGAGGAGAGATGGATTGGTGTAAATTTGGATCTAGATCTCCTCTCTCTTTTCCCTCTAATTTGAGGTAAGAATAATGGAGGAATAGAGAGAAATCCAAGCTTAAGAAGGTCAACACTGGGGGGGGGGGGGGGGGCAATTTCGTGCTTGAGAGGTAGGGTACATTGGGGAAGAAGACCCCCTTAGGCCCCAAAAATCTGCCTGTTAGGCTCGGAAACGTGTTAGACCAGAGTCTCCGGCCTAACTCCGGCCTAGCACCACGGAGTGAACCCACGCGTGACTTCTGGTCCAGACCGGAAACTCGGCGTGTTTACACCGGAGACTCCGGCCTACACAAAAGCTGCAGAAACATTAACACGAAAATGAACATATTTTGAGCATCCGAACTCCGTTTTTTATGTTCTTGGGCTCGTTGGAATCACCACAACGAGCTTTACAAGACCATGCAGAGAAACATCATAGTTAAGTATGGGAGGATTAAACCAAATGGGGAAAGTTAAAACCTCTCTTTAAAAGAATAACCGGCAAAACTCCAAAACCAAACACGCAACAAGTTTTCCATACGAAATTCGTTTTCGGTGAACTTGGGCTTGTCATGAAGATCACAACAAGCATCAAAACCCAACAAGGAGAAAACCAAATAAGAACCCAAGAAAGATGATATGCCAAGTCGGCAAAGGTTTGAGCTTTCCACAAAGGTGCGATCAAGTTACTCACTTGAGAGCCCCTCTTGATAGTACGCCGTCTATCCTATAACTCGGTCTCCGGACTAACAATATGATACCAGTAAAATAGAAAACCTATCAAGATCATACCTTTACCTTGCACATTCCATTTGAGCTCGAGATGACGATCTTGACTCTCTCAAGTTGGAACACCTTTCTTGATTGAGCTTGCTAGCACATGCTTGATGAAGACTTCTCCAAATGCTCCCCATACTCCGTCATGGGAGATCCTCGCTAATATCGGTCTTCATGTCTCCATTGCAAGGTTCAATCAAATGATTTTGAGATGGATCATATTGAACTTGCACTTCATCTTCTTCTCTTCATATATATAATGGCTTGGAGATGAACATGAATGTTCACTTGATCTTCTTTACCAAGCCATACTAGCATTAAGCTCAACTCTACACATGACCATTCTTCATATAAACCCTCGAAGAGAGCATTGATCATCATGTAGTCTTCTAGAGTTCAACACATGAACTCAATCTTTTCCATGGACAATATTTATAAAAATATCTAAATGTAAACATTAGTCCATAAGAATTGTCATTAATTACCAAAACCACGCATGGGGGCAACATGCACCTTCATATACCATGGGGTATTATCTTGCAGATGGTATTTATCCTTCATGTTCACATTTGTGAAGACCATTTTCAAAACCAGGCAATAAGAAGGTTTCCATCTTTGCCAAAACTCAAGAAGCGTGCTGAAAAGATATTGAAAGGTCATTTGGTGTGTTGCAAGCTCGGTTTGCAATTATTCGAGGTCCTGCTCATTTTCGGGATAAGAAACCCCTCTCAGATATCATGACCACTTTGTGTGATTTTACACAGAATGATCATTGAAGATGAAAGGGGTTTAAACTTGAAACTTTTCTATGACAACATTGGTAGCCGAGTCAAGTCCTAAAAGAATCTGAACCGGATCCAAGCAATTCTTGAGACCTACCGGCAGATTGAGGATAAGGCCAGAGACATTCAGCTCCATAACGATCTTGTTGAGCACCAATGGCAGTTGAAAGAAAAGAAGTAGATTCCTGTTTTATTAATTTAATACTATACTAATTTGTACCTTCGTTTCCATTGGGACCATTCGTTATTGGTTTAATTATTCAGATTTAAAAGATTTGTTGTAAGGGATGATTATGTTAAATTTGTATTGTATGATGTTAAACAATTTATTATATTAGAATTTGTATTGATGTTTTATGAAGATTATATTGTTCAAAATCATAAACATGAAAAAAAACTCTGCGGTAACGATACCAGAAGGGTGCAGAGAACAAATGCATTAAGCTTGTTTCTGGTACGAGTTTAGCGCATCTGTTCTGTGAGGGGCCACGCGGTATCATACGCGTAAAGCACACGTTCGTTGGGAGACCCCAAGACGAAGGTATGATGTAATGTAGCAGCAAGTTTTCCCTCAGTACGAAACCAAGGTTATCAATCCAGTAGGAGTAGAAGCACTTCTGAAGGTTGTCGGTGGAGGAATGTAATGCGGCGCAACACCAGGGAAACAAGCACCTGACGTGGAACCTGCACACAACACAATCAAACTACTTTGCCCCAATGATACAATGAGGTTGTCAATCTAACCGGTCTTATTGAAAACAAAGGTTAAACGTATGGTGTGGAAAACAGTGTTTATATTGCAGAGAAAGAAAAGGAACAATGATTACAGTAGGTTGTATTTATCAGATGTAAAAGAATGGACCAGAGTCCACAATTCACTAGTGGTGTCTCTCCATAAAAGATAACTAACATGCTGGGTAAACAAATTATAGCTGGGCAATTGACAAAATATTGAGTTCATAACAATGCAAATACATGACATGATGACTACTATGATATTCATGCGGGCATTACAACAAGATACATAGACCGTTATCCAACAACATCTATGACTAATAATCCACCTCCAGGTAGTCATCTGAGTTCCCGTTGCTATTAAGTTGCAAGCAACAGATTATTGCATTAAGTAAAGTGCATAATATAAACAACACAATTATCCTTAGACAAAGCATTGCTAGGTTACCCCTAGTGGCAACAGCACATCCACAACATTAGAGGTTGCTTTCACTCCCCCAGATTCAATGGAGACTGAACCCACTATCTAGCATAAATACTCCCTCTTGGAGTTACAAGCATCTACTTGGCCAAAGCATCTACTAGTAACGGAGAGCATGCAAGATCATAAATAACATATAACATAGATTGATAATCAACTTGACAAAGTATTCAATATTCATCGGATCCCAGCAAACATAACATGTAGCATTATAATAATATGATCTTGATCATGATATGCAGCTCACAAGATCAAAACATGATAGCACAAAGTGGAGAGACTACCAACTAGTTACTGCCATGGACCCGTAGTCCAAAGATGAACTACTCACGCATCACTTCAGAGGCGGGCATGATGATGTAGAGCCCTCCGGTGATGATTCCCCTCTCCGGCAGGGTGCCGGGAAGAGCTTTTGAACCCACACACCCCCCCCCCCCGAGCTAGGGTTGACGACGGCGGCGTCTCTGGAACTTTTCGTGGATGGAGGCTCGGGTATCTAGGGTTTGCCCGCGGAAGTGAATAAATAGGCGAAAGGGCGGCTGCTGGAGGCACTCATGGGCCCCACGCCACCCCACGGCACGGTAGAGAGGGGGCCGTGCCGTGCCCTGGCGTGGGCGGCCCACGACCCTCCTGCTTCTCCCCTCTGGACTCCTTGTACGTGATGGAAAATAGGGACTTCTGCCTTTGATTCGTCCAATTCCGAGAATATTTCCAGAACAACTTTTCTGAAATACAAAACAGCAGAAAAACAGGAACTGACACTGTGGCATCTTGTTAATAGGTTAGTCCCATAAAATGCATAAAAATGCTATGAAGTGTATATAAAACATGTTATTGGCATAATATCAACATGGAACATCAGAAATTATAGATATGTTTGAGACGTATCACGGTACCATATTTTCCCAGCTCAGTCGGATACAAATATTCCCGATACCAAATTATTCGGTACCTGCTAGAGGTGCTCTAACAAATTATAGAACAAATTATAGGGTAGATATATATTTCAGCCCTCGGCGTTGTATATTTGCACTCCGGGAGGCCATAACGCCGATCTCCTCCCCCGTGTACACAAGAAACTGACATGCTCAAATATCCTCGCGCGCGTCACTTTCCCCTTCCTTCTTCTCCACACGCGACCGACCGCAGTCGTCCTGTGAAAGGATCGTATGGTCACCTAGAGGGGGTGAATAGGTGCTACTCCAAATTTTAATTCTTTTTCGATTTAGGCTTGACACAAAGGTAAATTCTCTAGATATGCAACTATGGTGAATTTACCTATATGACAAGTTAAGCCTAAACAAAATAAGATACAAGTAATTAACAAGGAAGGAGTAACCGATCGGGAAGCACGCGGAGACAAGGATGTATTCCCGAGTTCCTCCTTTTTAGGGGAGTGATGCGTGTAAAGTCACACGTCCGTTGGGAACCCCAAGAGGAAGGTATGATGAGTGCAGCAGCAAGTTTTCCCTCAGTATGAAACCAAGGTTTAATCGAACCAGTAGGAAGTCAGCGATGCTCTGAAGGTTGTTGGTGAATGAATGTAGTGCGGCGCAACACCAGTGATTCCGGCGCCAACGTAGAACCTGCACAACACAATCAAAATACTTTGTCCCAACGTAACAGTGAGGTTGTCAATCTCACCGGCTTGCTAAAAACAAAGGATTAGTCGTATAGTGTGGAAAATGATGTTTGTTTGCAGAGAATATAAGAGAACAATGATTGCAGTAGGTTGTATTGAGATGTAAAGAATGGACCGGGGTCAACAGTTCACTAGTGGTGTCTCTCCATAATAAAATACTAACATGCTGGGTAAACGAATTACAGCTGGGCAATTGACAAAATAAAGAAGCGCATAACAATGCATATACTAGTCATGATGATCACTATGAGATTTACTTGGGCATTACGACAAAGTACACAGACCGCCATCCAGCATGCATCTGTGTCTAAATAGTCCACCTTTAGGTTAGCATCCGCACCCCTTCCGGTATTAAGTTGCAAGCAACAGACAATTGCATTAAGTATGGTGCATAATGTAAACAACACTAATATCCTTAGACAAAGCATTGCTGTTTTACCCCTAGTAGCAACAGCACATCCACAACCTTAGAACTTTCTGTCACTGTGCCAGATTAAATGGAGGCATGAACCTACTATCTAGCATAAATACTCCCTCTTGGAGTTACAAGCATAAACTTGGCCAGAGACTACACTAATAACGGAGAGCATGCAAGATCATAAACAACATATATATGATAGATCAATAATCAACTTGACATGGTATTCAATACTCATCGGATCCCAGCAAACACAACATGTAGCATTACAATAAGATGATCTTGATCATGATAGGCAGCTCACAAGATCTAAACATGATGACACAAAAGGAGAAGACAACCATCTAGCTACTGTATGGACCCATAGTCCAGAGATGAACTACTCACGCATCACTCCGGAGGCAGGCATGGCGATGTAGAGCCCTCCGGTGATGATTCCCCTCTCCGGCAGGGTGCCGGGAAGAGCTTCAGGAACCCCCCGAGTTAGGGTTGACGGCGGCGGCAGCGGATGTTTTCTGGAATAATGGCACAGTGTTTTAGGGTTTTTGCGTCGGGGGAATAAATAGGCGAAGGGGCAACGTCGGTGGAGGCACGGGCCCGCTCCCCATACGGTGGCGCGGCAGGGGGCCCACCCGCGCCGTGGTGTGGGGACGGCGCCCTGCTGCCCCCCTTCGTCTCTCCTTCGGACTTCGTGAACGTGTCGGAAAAATAGGCATCTGGGATTTTGTTTCGTTCAATTCCGAGGATATTTCCAGAACAGCATTTCTAAAACCAAAAACAGCAGAAAACAGGAACTGGCACTGTGGCATCTTGTTAATAGGTTAGTCCCAGAAAATGCATAAAAATGCCATGAAGTGTGAATAAAACATGTAGCAATTGGTATAAAACTAGCATGGAACATAAGAAATTATAGATACGTTGGAGACGTATCAAGCATCCCCAAGCTTAGTTCTACTCGTCCTCGAGTAGGTAAAACGATAACAACAATAATTTCTGAAGTGACATGCTACCACACATCTTGATCAATAATATTGTAAAGCATGTGAGCTGAGATCAAATCATTCAAAGCAAAAGTCTATAATTGATATTCAATAAGAGATAACAAAGCAAGATAGTTAAACAAGCTAAAACTTTTCATGAATATTGCTTTAAAGACATGAAACCGTACAAGGTTCATTAAAGATGTTTTAAGTATCCAATGTAGGAGTTCCATCCTTCAATTCCAAGCATCAAGTAATCTTTCACAACATAGAAGGATTCAGCCAAGTAAATATAAACATGAACGTCATGAATCAACTGTTTCGAAGTCAACTCAACCGGTGAGCGCAAGCATTTGGTTTTGGCACCAGGATGTTATGGCTAAAAGAACATTAATGGGGGTTTGGAAGGCCAAAGGAAGAAAGTCTCACAAAGCTATAAGTGATCATTAGACAAGAGGAAGTCTTATAATCGAAGCTATGTAAGGAGTAGTGATTGCCATGCAACGGTTGCACATAGAGCTATATGTGTATGAAAGCTCTCCAATGGAACTAGTGGGGGTGCATCCAACTTGGTTGCTCATGAAGACCTAGAGCATTTTTGAGGAAGCTCATCATTGGAATATACAACCCAAGTTCTATAGTGTAAATTCCCCACATAGTTATACTAGTAAACATGAAAACTCTCTCACATGGAGTATAGGTGCTAAACATGAGCACAAATGATGACTATGAATATGCAGGTGCTAAAACATGAGCACAAGTGTGGATAAAGGATAGTAATGTTGCCCCCTTTTTCTTTACTTTTTTTTCTTTTTTTCTATTTTTTTCTGTTTCTCTTTTCGATGGCCTCCATGGCTCTTTTCACTTTCAGGGGCAACATCTAATATGACAACACACTTTTTTTACAAATAACTCACAACGAACTAAACATGGTGTATGAAACTGTATGCCTCTGCCAGTGTAGCAGGATATGCAATGATCTAGCGTAACATGGGTAAACCGCACATCAGCTGTATAGAATCATGCAAAGCAATATATGATGACAACAAGTCATGTAATGTAAGATGGAAGTTGCATGGCAATATATCTCGGAACAGCTATGGAAATGCTGTGGTAGGTAGGTATGGTGGCTGTTTTGAGGAAGATGTATGGGTTTATGTGTAGGAGAACAAGAGAAAGTCCACGGGTTTGGATGTACTGGCGAAGTATGCACAACTCTCAATGTGAGCAGAAGGCAATGCACAGCACCGAAGAGGCTAGCAAATATGGATGGTGGAAGTGCCAAAAACCGTAGCTTAACATTAGTCAAAAAGAACTCACAAGCTTATTGCAAACAACTAGCAGGTTCAACATTAAGAGCATGATTAAAATTCACTCCAAGAAGGGTTCACGGCGGTACAAGTACCCCGCTAGATCCCTCGACCTTCAGCACAACTTAGTTATTACGAATCACTTTTAGACATGGAAAGCTATCAAGTCCAACTACACCTTCAACAATTTTAGAGAGTTTGTAGTACGGTACAAGCTTAAAGACAAAATCCACTAATGATTTTAACTTAACTAACCAGCAAGCTTTACCATCTAATATTACCTCAAAACATTTGCAAAGAATCAAGTTATCAAAGTTCAATGATCTACAAGATTATGCAAGTTATTCTATACCACTACCACATGCAGCATTTTCTGAACCAACACAATCAACCAAGCAACTCTCCAAATAATTTGCAAAAGAAACAAGAGAGTACTTCTCCACAAGAATTAACAGCTCTAAAAGAGATGCATGAAAAACAGGAGCTAAAAGCATACAGTAGCTAGATAAGAATACTCAAAAGATATAAGTGAAGAATATGAGTATTCACATGAAAAAGCGGAGCGTGTCTCTCTCCCACACAAGAATGCTAGGATCCAACTTATTCAGAAAATAAAAACAACAAAGCAAAAATAAAAGCAAACAGACGCTCCAAGTAAAATACATAAAATGTGGAAGAATAAAAATATAGTTTCACTAGAGATGACCTGATAAATTATTGATGAAGAAGGGGATGCCTTGGGCATCCCCAAGCTTAGACGCTTGAGTCTTCTTGAATATTGCTGGGATGACCCACGGGGCATCCCCAAGCTTAGGCTTTTCACTCTTCTTGATCACATCATATCATCCTTCTCGCTTGCTCCTTGAAAACTTCCGCCACACCAAACTCAAAGTAATTCTCATTAGAGGGTTAGTGCATAATCAAAAATTCTCATATTCTGTGACACAATCATTACCAAAGCTTCTGGACATTACTACAGCCACTGATGTTTTATGGAGCAAAGAAATCCAATCAAACATAGTAAAAGAGGCAATGCAAAATAAAAGGCAGAATCTGTCAAAAACAGAACAGTCTGGAAAGACGAATTTTTTCGAGGCACTTAACTTGCTCAGATGCGAAAAATCAAAACTAATGAAAGTTGCGTACATATATAAGGATCATGCGTGATTTTTTTCAGAATTTTTCAATTTTTCTGGAGTGCGTACAGCTCAAAACGGTGGACAGCAAAAATCTGTCACTGCGCAGAAATCCAAATTTAGCAACAACTTTCAACTAGAGACTTTACTTGGCACAACAATGCAATAAAATAAAGATACAAAGGAGTTGTTACAGAAGTAAACAACACCTTGACTCAAAATAAAATAAAATAAAATGACAGAAAATAAAAAGTGGGTTGTCTCCCATAAGCGCTTTTCTTTAACGCCTTTCAGCTAGGCGCAGAAAGTGAAAATCAAGTGTTATCAAGAGAAGAAGCATCAACATCATAATTTGTTCTAATAATAGAATCAAAAGGCATCTTCATTCTCTTTCTAGGGAAGTGTTCCATACCTTTCTTGAGAGGAAATTGATACTTAATATTCCCCTTTTCATATCAATAAGCACCAACAGTTCGAAGAAAGGGTCTTCCCAAAACAATAGGACAAGATGCATTGCATTCAATATCCAAAACAACAAAATCAACGGGGACAAGGTTATTGTTAACCATAATATGAACATTGTCAATTCTCCCCAAAGGTTTCTTCATAGAGTTATCAGCAAGATGAACATCCAAATAACAGTGTTCCAAAGGTGGCAAGTCAAGCATATCATAAAGTTTCTTAGGCATAACAGAAATACTTGCACCAAGATCACATAAAGCATTACAATCAAAATCATTCACTTCATTTTAATGATGGGCTCCCAACCATCTTCCAACTTCCTAGGGATAGAAGCTTCAAGTTTTAATTTCTCTTCCCTAACTTTCATGAGAGCATTTGTAATATGTTTTGTAAAAGCCATGTTTATATCACTAGCATTAGGACTTCTAGCTAGCTTTTGCAAGAACATAATAACTTCAGAAATGCTACAGCCATCAAAATCAAAATTATTATGATCAAAAGTAATGGGACCATTGCCTCCAATACTTGGATAGCATTTGTTGTAGCAAAATTTTTGTTATCATTATCTTCAGGTTTAGCAGCCATTTTATTAATTAAAGAAGCTTGTGATTCAGACATGGATGAAATTCGGTTTTCAGGATTTGAAAGCTTACTTTGCAAACCAGAAATTTCCCTATTCAAATTCTCAAGTTGATGCCCTATGTTTTTCAACATGGCAGATTGTTCATTCATTGTTTTAGTGAACAATTGATTTTGCTCAAACTGTGATTGCATATAGCTCTTAGTAGCCCTTTCAATTTCTAGCATCCTTTCCTCACTAGGCAAACCAGATCTACCATAAGAATTACCAAAACCACTACCACTATTTGAAGGATATGGCTTATAGTTGTTGTTACCAAAATTATTGCTATATGCAATGTTGTTGAAATTGTTATTTTTAATGAAGTTCACATCAACATGCTCTTCTTGAGCAACCAATGAAGCTAAAGGAACATTATTAGGATCAACATGAGATTTACCACTCACAAGTATAGACATAATGACATCAATCTTTTCACTCAAGGAAGAAGTTTCTTCAACAGAATTTACCTTCTTACCTTGAGGAACCCTTTCAGTGTGCCATTCGGGGTAGTTGATCATCATATCATCAAGAAGTTTTGTTGCTGCACCCAAAGTGATGGACATAAATGTCCCTCCAGAGGCCGAATCCAGCAAGTTCCTTGAAGAAAATTTAATCCTGCATAAAAGGTTTGGATGATCATCCAAGCAGTCAGTCCATGAGTGGGACAATTCTTTACCAAAGATTTCATTCTTTACCATGCTTGGGCAACATGTTCATTATCAAATTGCTTGAAGTTCATAATGCTACTTCTCAAACATATAATCTTAGCAGGAGGATAATATTTTCCAATGAAAGCATCTTTGCATTTAGTCCATGAATCAATACTATTTCTAGGCAAAGATAACAACCATTCTTTAGCTCTTCCTCTCAAAGAGAAAGGAAATAATTTCATTTTTATAATATCCCCATCTATATCCTTATACTTTTGCATCTCACAAAGTTCAACAAAATTATTAAGATGGGCAGCAGCATCATCAGTACTAAACACCATAAAATTGCTCTTTCGTAACAAGATTTAATAGAGCAGGTTTAATTTCATAAAAGTCTGCTTTAGAAGAAGGTGGAGCAATAGGAGTGCATATGAAATCATTATTATTTGTGCTTGTGAAGTCACACAACTTGGTGTTCTCAGGAGTACTCATTTTAGCAAAAATAAACTCTAGGCCGAAATATAAAAAGTAAAACAAGTAACTAATTTTTTTTGTTTTTGATATAAAGAAAGCAAACAAGACAAAATAAAAATAAAGTAAGCAAGGCAAAAACAAAGTAAAGAGATTGGAAGTGAGAGACTCCCTTGCAGAAGCAACTCGACCTCCTCGGCGCCAGGAAATGGGCGTCGAAGGGAAGTAGAGTCTTCTGACTCAGAACGTCTTGACCTCCCGGCAACGGCGCCAGAAAATGTGCTTGATGCGTGTAAAGTCACACGTCCGTTGGGAACCCAAGAGGAAGGTATGATGAGTGCAGCAGCAAGTTTTCCCTCAGTATGAAACCAAGGTTTAATCGAACCAGTAGGAAGTCAGCGATGCTCTGAAGGTTGTTGGTGAAGGAATGTAGTGCGGCGCAACACCAGTGATTCCGGCGCCAACGTGGAACCTGCACAACACAATCAAAATACTTTGTCCCAACGTAACAGTGAGGTTGTCAATCTCACCGGCTTGCTAAAAACAAAGGATTAGGCGTATAGTGTGGAAAATGATGTTTGTTTGTTTGTAGAAAATATAAGAGAACAATGATTACAGTAGGTTGTATTCAGATGTAAATAATGGACCGGGGTCTACAGTTCACTAGTGGCGTCTCTCCATAATAAAATACTAACATGCTAGGTAAACGAATTACAGCTGGGCAATTGACAAAATAAAGAAGCGCATAACAATGCATATACTAGTCATGATGATCACTATGAGATTTACTTGAGCATTAGAAAAGTACATAGACCGCCATCCAGCATGCATCTGTGTCTAAATAGTCCACCTTCAGGTTAGCATCCGCACCCCTTCCGGTATTAAGTTGCAAGCAACATACAATTGCATTAAGTATGGTGCATAATGTAAACAACACTAATATCCTTAGACAAAGCATTGCTGTTTTACCCCTAGTAGCAACAGCACATCCACAACCTTAGAACTTTCTGTCACTGTCCCAGATTAAATGGAGGCATGAACCTACTATCTAGCATAAATACTCCCTCTTGGAGTTACAAGCATAAACTTGGCCAGAGCCTACACTAATAACGGAGAGCATGCAAGATCATAAACAACATATATGATAGATCAATAATCAACTTGACATGGTATTCAATACTCATCGGATCCCAGCAAACACAACATGTAGCATTACAATAAGATGATCTTGATCATGATAGGCAGCTCACAAGATCTAAACATGATGGCACAAAAGGAGAAGACAACCATCTAGCTACTGTATGGACCCGTAGTTCAGAGATGAACTACTCACGCATCACTCCGGAGGCAGGCATGGCGATGTAGAGCCCTCCGGTGATGATTCCCCTCTCCGGTAGGGTGCCGGGAAGAGCTTCAGGAACCCCCCGAGTTAGGGTTGATGGCGGCGGCGGCAGCGGATGATTTCTGGAATAATGGCTCGGTGTTTTACGGTTTTCGCGTCGGGGGGAATAAATAGGCGAAGGGGCAACGTCGGTGGAGGCGCAGGGCCCGCTCCCCATACGGTGGCGTGGCAGGGGGCCCACCCACGCCGTGGTGTGGGGACGGCGCCCTGCTGCCCTCCTTCGTCTCTCCTTCGGACTTCGTGAACGTGTCAGAAAAATAGGCATCTGGGATTTTGTTTCGTCCAATTCCGAGGATATTTCCAGAACAGCTTTTCTGAAACCAAAAACAGCAGAAAACAGGAATTGGCACTGTGGCATCTTGTTAATAGGTTAGTCCAGAAAATGCATAAAAATGCCATGAAGTGTGAATAAAACATGTAGCAAGTGGTATAAAACTAGCATGAAACATAAGAAATTATAGATACGTTGGAGACGTATCAGGGAGTACGTCTCGTTGGAGGGGTGTGAGTTTCAATACTCAAGACGCCACAAATGGCCTCACCCTATTCTCCGATGAACCTCGCCCAAAAGCTCGGTTCACCTTTCTTTATCGGAATCCTTCAAGGCGGAATCCGGAGCCCTTACAACAAGCTTGGACCACAACCCACAAAAGGATTGAGAGCTTCCAAGCACCACAACTTCGCTACACAAAAGTAGCAAGCAAGTAAGTACAACAAGATGCCTAGGTTTTCCTAGTGGAAACCCTAGGCTCAAATCCCTCAAGTGAATGAGGGGAAAATGAAGAACACTTCGGTGAAGTTGTAGATTAGGGCCTTCTTCAATCCTCCAAGTATGAGTGAGTTTGGGTGGAGGGATTGGGAGATTGGTGAGCTTTGGTCTTGCAACAATGGAGAGCAATAAATTATGGATGAGCTACTTGTCTTGAGGTAGGTGGAGGGGTATTTATACCCCTCCCAAAAATGTAGCCGTTGCAAGTCACTTAGACCGGAGACTCCGGTCTGAAGAAGTCACCGGCCTTCAGGAAAACATCACCGGAAACTCCGGTGGGACCGGAGACTCCAGACAATTCTCTGGACCATCTCCGGACCGAGACCAGGGCGTGACACTGATGCATGTAAAATGCATACATGAACTTTGCACTATATCACTCATATTCCAATCATATTTGCATCATATATGGGTTATACCACTGTTATTTAATGATTTTAGGAAATAAAATAATTGTTTCCTATTTTTATGGAATTAACCCTGCGCAGGCAGAAAACCCATTTTTCCTTTTTTTGTTTCAGGGACCTAAACGATGTCATAAAAATCTGAAAAAATACAGGCGTCATTATTTTGGAAGGAGGAAGACGTAGGAGCGAAGGAATCAAGCAAACGGAGGCCGGAGGGCCAAAAGGGGTTGGGCCCACGCGGCCACGGTACCTGGCCGCGTGGGGCCCACCAACTTGGTCCTCGAGGCTCCGCAGCCGTCGATCTTTTCTCCACCGCCTTCGTCTTGACCTAAAAATGCATATAAAAGAAGTCTCACGGCGTTCTCGAAAACAAGCGCCGCCATATCACAGAAACACGAAAACGAAGATCTGGAGCTGCAGATTGGAGCACTAGTAGGAAAAGGGTTATAGGAGATATGGCATTCTGTGGCGCACCCTTAATTGGTGCGCCACAGAATTATTTCTGTGGCGCATGGGTGCCGGTGCGCCACAGAAATTTTGGACTTTCTGTGGCGCATCTTTTGCCCATGCGCCACAGAAAGTCGGAATTCTGTGGCGCATGGGTGGGCATGCGCCACAGAAAGCCAGAATTATGTGGCGCATGCCCACCCATGCACCACAGAAAATCTGTGGGTCCCACGTGCAATTATTGGGGAGAGGTCCATCTGGGGATATTTTGTGGCGCACCAGTTGCGGTGCGCCACAGAATGTCCACTTTCTGTGACGCATCCAGAACCATGCGCCACAGAAAGTTGGCCCACCAGATCTACAAAAAGGTGGCAGCACACTTTCCCCATGCATGTGACCTTCTTCATCTTCCCATCTAGCTCGAGCTCCTCCTCTCTCATGCCATTTTGACCATCCTATTCTCCATTATATGTTGTTAATCCTACTTTGTTTGATATATATTTGGTGAGGGCTTGGGGAGAGCCTCCATATATATTCTCCACCTCTCTTTTAGTCCACTATTTTCTCTCCATCACCACACACTCTCTCTTATCGATCACGGTCACATCTCGGCAACGGATCTAGATCTACTAGGTGGGTATTGTTGGATGGATATGTGTATGCATGTTTTGTGTGGCCGGCGATGTGTATGGATGTTTGTTAAAGGCATGAGAAACTTGTCGGCGGGCGGTTTGCATGACGATCGATGTTTATACATGAAGCTTGTGTGTGTTGTGCATGTTGTTGCCTTTTGTTGTTGCGTTGCGCCGGCGTGGTGCATGGATGTTTGCCGAAATGTTGATTCATTTCCATTTCGGTAAATTTTTGCACCACATATGTCCTACTTTTAGGGGAAGTCATGCCGAATTTTTTCGTCGAACTTTTCTGACTTTCCGACTTCCCGCATGAGAAGCTTGTATGTGTGTGTGTGCATGTTGCGGTTAATTAATTCTAATTAATAACACATACTCTATATGTATACCGCGTAGGTGACCATGGTCATCAAGATGAGCTCTAGTTGAATCAACAACTACAAGGAAGAAGCGAAGGCAGAAATGATTCGGTGCAACGGGCGCCAGATACGATGTCCATGTAGAAGTTGCAAATTTGTGAGATGGATCGACCCTGATTCCGTACAATTGGAGGAACACCTGCTTAGGCGCGGTTTCATGGAAGGCTTCAACCAAGCACCGACAGCAAATGTTGCACCGCCTAAAGACGAGGGCGGGCAAGATGATCCTGACGAAGGAGATGCCGACGGACATGGTCATGATGGTGGTGGAGAAGACGCGAACGCGCCGCAGAGCTCGCTAATGTCGGCCTTGATGGAGTCTCATGTTCAAGAACTGCTCCTCAAGCAGGCGAGCACCGTTAGAGAGAAAGCCAAGCTGGTGCAAATGGAGATAGACGGGAAGACTCCGTTGTATCCTGGGTGCCGGCCACAGGATACGCGCTTGCAAGTAACGCTTGATACTCTGGAGATGAAGTCGGGAAATAAATGGACCGACACGAGCTTCAACAAGAACATGCAATTCTTCCACGAGCGTCTTCCCGAGGGGAACACATTGCCAACTAGTATCGAGTAGGCCAAGAAAGTCGTGTGCCCTCTTGACCTACCGCACGTTAAATACCACGCCTGCATCAATGATTGCGCAATTTATCGGGGCGAGTACGAGGACATAACCACATGTCCGGTGTGCGGCCAAGGACGGTGCAAGAGCCATTGGAAGAAAGTTCCTCGAAAAGTGGTATGGTACTTTCCTATCACTCCCCGTCTGCAGCGGTACTTCGTGGACTCTAAGGAAGCAAAGCTCATGCAATGGCACGCGGAAAGGGAGAAGCCCGAAGAAGATCCGGAGAAGGGCAGGATCCTTACTAACCCTTTAGACGCTAGCCAGTGGCAAGAGTTGGACGCCGTCACCAATTTCGGAGGCAACGCAAGGAACGTCAGGCTCGGTATGAGCACCGATGGACTCAATCCGTTCGGCAACCAGAGTAGCACGCATAGCACCTGGCCCGTGTTTGTATGGCCTTACAACCTTCCCCCGTGGTTGTGCACGAAGCAAAGGTATATAGACATGAGTATTCTCATTCAGGGGCCAAAACAAGCAGGTGTCCACATACATACGTATCTCGCGCTGTTGGAAGAGGAGTTAGCCACGTTGTGGGCGACGCCAGCCCGTACGTGGGATGCCTACACTAGAGATTATTTCCCATGAGAGCCGCGTTGCTCACGACGGTGCAGGGCTATCCTGGTTGCTCATATGTATCAGCCCAGGTAGGCCACGGATTCTGCGCATGTGTCAGGTGCATGGATAAGACCCCGCATCTCCAGCTACCAAGGAAGACCGGGTCTTCGAAAACCGTGTACCCATGGGCTCGAAGGTGGCTTCGCATGGATCACCCGTGGAGGAAACGCGGTGACCTGTTCAATGGTAAGGACGAGCTCGAAGGACCCTCGATCCCGAGGAGCGGCACAGAAATCGACGAGCTGTTGAAGAATTAAATACACTTTTTTGGTGTATTTAATTTGTGTGTGTGTGTGAGAGACAATGCAATGCAAGCATATATATGTATGATCATGAATATGTATCAGACATTGTGTGTGAGACAATGCAAGACCATATATATGTATTCAACGAATTGACATAATGGTCTACTAACCATTGAGTTATGCTAGTTTGCTTGTCACAAATGCTAGCAGGTTTTTTAGCAGGTTTTGGTACAATGCAAGACAATGCAGTTTGATCTGGTACAATGCTAGCAGGTTTTTTAGCAGTTCTGGTACACAAATTCTGTGGCGCATGCTCTGAGGGATGCGCCACAGAATAAGGGAATTCTATGGCGCATCGGCAGAGGGATGCGCCACAGAAATATTTGCCAGGATTTTAAAAAAACTGAGGCAGCCAGGATTCGAACCTGGCTTGCCCAGGTTAATTGAAGTGGCGCATCCACCACTGGGCTGTGTGTGTTTGTGTTATGATAAGCAGCACAACTTTTTATTTTATAGGCCCAGATATTTCTGTGGCGCATCCACCCAAACGATGCGTCACAGAATTCTGAGAATTCTGTGACACATCCCTCCAACGGTGCGCCACAGAATTATCGGGCCTCCACTTACATGTGGGGCGCCCCGCGCTGCCTCTTCGTTCCAAATTTTGCTAAGTCCCGCGCGCGCAACTCCCCGTCGCCCTCGACGCCGCCGCAACTCCCCGTCGTCGGTGACCTCGATCCCTGTGCCCGGCCGCCCCCGCCCGAGCCGCGTGCCCACCACGTTTCCGTGCTCGATTCGCGCCGCCGCCCGAGCCGCGCCCGGCCAGCACCTACCCCTCCCCTCCCTCCACAACACCGCCGTCACCTCCCCTCCCCTCACCGTCGAGCCGCCCTGGGCCAGCCACGAGCCACCGACGACCTCAACTCGCCATCCTCGCCGAGGTACTGCCCCTCTCTCCTCCCCTCCCTCTCCTGCCATGGTTGCACAGTAGGTGCTTGATGAAATGTGCAACCAAATTTTCTAGGTTTCAGTTGCTAGTGCTAAGTGTTGTTGCTAGTGTTGTTGCTAAGTGTTGTTGCTAGTGTTGTTGCTAGTGCTAGTAATTGCATGGAGACCAAAAAATTTAAAAATTTTCCTAAGTGTTGTTGATAGTGCTAGTAATTTAATTTTACATTGGTTGTTGATTGCTTGCTGCAAGTACTTGCTGCAAGCAAGCACACTAGTTGAGGACATATGGTTGCTTTGTGTTAATGCTAAGTGTTGTTGCTTTGTGTTAATGCTTGTTTGTAAGAAACTAGAAGAAGTGATTTTGTGAAGTGTTAGTACATGAAAAGATGCATTCTTGTTTGTGTTAATGCTTGCTGCATATGGTTGTCAAGGAATATAGCACAAGTGAAGTTAATTTATTCACAAGTGTTGTTGCTTTGTGTTAATGCTTGTTTGTAAGAAACTAGAAGAATTGATTTTGTGAAGTGTTAGTACATGAAAAGATACATTCTTGTTTGTGTTAATGCTTGCTGCATATGGTTGTCAAGGATACTTGTTACTTCCTCATTCGATTGTTGTTCTTGTGTGATGTGTGTGCTGTCCACTGATGATCCATTTTTTTTGGTTGTACAGGGTGCAGAGGTGCTTGTGTGTGCTAGGCAAGAAGACACCTGTGGAATCGATTTGGTGAGCTCCGGTGACCATGTGTTATGTGATACCACGACCATCGTGTCGTGGTTGTTTGTGATGCTGTTGGCCGGTCAGCTATGCCGGCAAACATTATTTGTGAAATGTGGATGTTGTTGATGTGATGCTGTTGCCGGCAGCGATGCGGGCCATTATTTGTGAAATGCTTGTGCAGGTACCCCGTGAGAACCTTGAGATTGCCGGAACGTCGATTAACTTCCGTTCCGGCAAATTCGGGTACTCCATATGTCCTATTTTTTGCAAAGGTCATGCCAAAAAAAATCGTGAAATTTAGCATGACTTTGCTAAAATTAGTCCATATGGGGTATTGCAGCTAATGCATGGGCCGGGGTATCTTAGTACTAAATTAAGTGATGCTTTTGTTACATTTGTTGTACTAACATTGGCCTCTTTTTAATGTAGTGCAAACATGTCCTCCGAGGCCGGCCCTTCTGGGAAGCACATGAGCGTCGAAGAACAAGCTAGAGAAAAGAACATGTCGTTCTGGGAAGTGAACCGGAGATGGAGGATGCGGAGGCCGCCGAACTGGCTCGTGACGGCGATGGTGACTTTCTGTTAGAGATGGAGGATGCGGAGGACACCAACGGAGATGGGGACACAACCACCACCACCGAGGGCGGCGACCACACGGATGTCGGGGGTGGCGACCACACGGATGTCGGGGGTGGTGGTAACCCGCCAGCTAAGAAAAAGCTTAAGAAGGAGAGGAAGGACCGGACACCGCAAGCGGTCGGCAACGTCACCGACACGTTCACTAAGGTCCCGAAAAGTGGCCAACCCCAGGAGCCTAGGAACATCGCAAAAGGGTACGGCATGCAACTAGGGTGCATCCTCCGGGAAACCGTGTCGATCAACAAATATGACCTCAGGACCGTGGAGAATGAGGCTTTGCGCACACAACTCCTCAACAAGCTTCACGAACGATACATTTTCCCGGCTGATGGAAACAAAAAGGTGGATGGCTTCGCCATCACGAAGATGAACAAGGCCTTGACCAACTGGAGATTCTGGGTGAAGGCAAGATTGAAAAGGGTCTTAGCTGGGAAGAGATCCGTGCCAAAGAGCCATACATCGACTTAGAAGAGTTCGAGGCATTGAAGTTGGCGTTGGCATCTCCGGACGCTGAAAAATGGACCGAGTGGGGAAGAAAATGCGGGCGCTGAACTTAGGTAACCACCATTTGGGAAGCGGCGGTTATGCGGGAAAACAACCCGTTTGGGACAAGGAGGATGCCGAGGTTGCGAGACTTGGAAAGAGAACCCGTGGCATAAAATCACAGATGAGCAAGTTAGGAACTTTGTTCGGTCCCGCTACTATCTGAAGCCGGGGACGGGGGAATTCATTACCGATTATAAGATGTGTTGGATTTCGAGAAAACGCTGGTAAGGAACTTAATTACCGTGGATATATCAAAGTCATTTGCGTTGATTTCTACATGGGTTCACATTTATTTCCTTTGTCCGCAGGAGCTGAGTTGAAGGCTGAGGCTGAGGCCGGCCCATCGTCCCAGGAGGCTCAGGCCGGCCCGTGGGACACGACTTTCAACCGGGCGATGAACGTTTACAAGGGGAGGGACAAGTAAAAGCCGCCGATGTCAGCTGGCCGTGTGACCGGATTTGGTACGAGCATGAAGTTCCTCGAGTACTACAGCACGGACACCGACAAGAGAAAGGATAGGAGGAAGCCGGCTAAAGATAAAGCGAGGTTCTCGAGCTAAGGAAGAAGCTGGAGACACTAGAGAAAGAAAAGGTGGACTCCACCATGGTGGACAAGCTAGTGGCCGAGAAGCTGGACGAGAAGCTCCGGAGTTTGTTACCCCTGCATTGATGGAGGGGATAGCTGCTTGGCATGCGGGAGGTCAACAGGGGCCGATACACGTGCCCAGCTTCGCCGGCAGCACCTCCAGCAATAACGTGTCGCCGGTCGTGGTGACCCCACTGGTGCCCCCCCAGTCGGAGAATAATGACAATGCGCACGAGCGTCCGGAGAATGATAGGCCGGCCGCCGGCACCGGCGCCCTTGTCTCGACATTAGCCGAGCTCGACGCCATCGACAAGGTAACTAATTAGTTAGTCCGCGACAGCTCCTTTGACTATATATGCCTTTGATGACTGCCATATCTCATGCATGGTGCCCAACATGTGTTGACTGCCAGGACATGCCTTGCATACTCCTGCATAGGGTAGGGGTCGGAGACGAGTTGAAGGAAGTCGCAACGGCCAAGATCATACAACCTTTGACCCGCGATCTGCACAACACCCGAATGAGAGAGGACGTGATGAAAGTCAATGTTCGCGAGGTACTGCATGAGTTTCGTGACATCGACCCCCATGCAACCTCAGGGAGCGAGAAACACATGAAGCTTGGCGAATTAGGGTCGTGGATGCTGGAATGGCCGAAGACCCAGATTCGTCTTGGGGATGTTCTTCATGGGTACAGGCGCACCAGCGGCGCCACCTCGAGGCCCCGGCCCCAGGTCATTCGGCCCCGTCGAGGAGGCCACGACAAGCTGTTGCGGATGAACCGGTGCCACAAGCAGCCGTCGCCACCACCCAGAACGAACCGCCGGTCGCCGCCACCACCTCCCAGAAGGAACCACGGTCGCCGCCACCACCGGCCGGAAGCTACCGCCGGTCACCCCCACCACCGGCCGGAAGCTACCACCGATCGTCGCCTCAACCAACCGCCACAAATAGTTGTTGGGAACATCTTCACCGCAACCGTCCAAGTTAGTTCCGACTTTCCGAATTCCCCGACTTTCCGACTTTCCCGACTAACGGATGTGCTATTGTTTATGTTTAGGACAAAGCCGTTGCACCTCAACTTGGTGGCAACGACGACAATGAGGAGGAGGATGTCAACGTCGATGAGTACATCAACACTGGCGCCTGCCGAGATGATATGTACATGCCTCTTGTGAATGAAGAACCCTTCTGCGACCACCGCGGTCAACCTGCTCGCCCCACTTCATGCACACAGCGTGTGGGGACCCCGGACTAGCTGTCCGAAATACCCGATTATGCTTAAAACAACGATCCCGTGATCAGTCTGTCGTTGCACATAATCCGAATTGGATACCAAAGTTTACATCCATTACAGTACCGAATAAAAGTCTTACATAAATGGTCATTTAGACCAAGTTCTTACATAGGTGCCTTCATGGGCCAAACCAAAATATATCAGCGGAAGCTACGGCGTAGTAGACATCATATTCTAACGATGACAACCCGACAGGCAGCTGACTTGTGGAGATCCTTAGTTGGCGTAGAAGTCGCCATATTCCTGCTCTGCGTAGTGTTCCTCCTCGTAGTCTGGCTAGGACAATAGCCAGGGACGAAACCAATATGAGTACATTTGAATGTACTCGCAAACTATCCCAACATGAGTATGCACCAGTTTTATTTTAGTTGACAACTTTTCTGATTTAAAACATCTCTATATCTTTATTGAAAAAGGTAAGAAGAGCTTTATAACTATCTTTAAAGAAGTCACCTTTTTCATCTGTTTTTCCAAAACTTCTCCTCTTTCCGACCATAGCCCGTCATGGTCCACTTTCATCCAACCACCTCATACCGATCCGTTGGTATAGGTGTAGGAAACATTCTCCACTCCATTTTTCTTTTAAAAACTCAAAGCCTTTTTAAAACTTGCACAAGGTCTTAGGACAGTCTCCCAATTGTCCATATCCGAGGACTCGGCTATTCGAATAGTTTTTAACACTCTGCAGAGGTAGCACGCTTTTAACCCACATCCATCCGGCAACTCATCGTGTCTGCCACGTCTCGCCATACCAGGTGTATGCGAAGTAAGCCGCCGGCCATAGCCTCTTATTTGCTCATGCTAGTATAGGATTCCCATATGACACTTTCCATCAACACCCAGTCCAGTTTCCCGTCAGAAACCCTAAGTGTGAGGACTCATAGTTTTGTCCGGCGGTTTATGGTGGAACCTTCTATCCTCCCCACCAACTTGTGTGAGGACCCGGGTCAGGGGGTAGATCCTCGGACCATCCCCTCATGCATAACGGAGTCATCTCCGTCGATGAGGTATCCCATACTAATAAGAGCAAACTACATGACTACGCCTTTTCCCATATGTGGTAAATGTGGTCGCACAGGGTAGGATTGGTTTCCATAGTACTAGGACACTGTGCATTTTTCACAAACATCACCATTTTTCCACCTTTCCAACACAGCACCGACATCTCGTCGTTCCATAAACTCACAAGACATTTCAAAGGAGTTTTGAATAAACAACATTGTTTTCCCATCCTAAAGTTTTATATAAACTACGACATAGGGTGGCAAAATAATATCCATATATTTTTGAAATGGGTTTTGTAAATCTTGCTTTGAGAGTAAACATATTATGAAAGTAGATGCATATGTTGGTAGTGCAAGCTCAGAGAATAGCTTGCCTTGCTTGGCAAAGTGATCTTGCTCTTGTTCTTCAAATTCAGCAAACTCTCCTTCCTCGATATATCCGACAACGTTCTCGTCTAATTAACAAACAAACAATACAAACAATCACTAAGCTATACAAGCAATCACCTCAACATAACCATCATTAACATCACAATTGGCTACTGCACACATCAAACTACACAATTTGGTTTTTAAATAAATTGAATTAAACATTATTTAATTAAGTCCAAATTATGGCAGAAACTAGTTATTCATGTTTAATTCCACAACTTGAGTTCTGTTGGTCACAAAAATACAAATTAAAATTCTATGGAAAGCCACTGATGTGTAGAATACAACCCAATTTGAATTGGACCATTTGGAGTTACCAAACTCCCTACACAT
The DNA here is from genome assembly GCA_947311845.1 of Poa pratensis. Lineage (NCBI taxonomy): Eukaryota > Viridiplantae > Streptophyta > Magnoliopsida > Poales > Poaceae > Poa > Poa pratensis. The sequence goes on along the minus strand of CAMZMU010000052.1, from coordinate 36,116,244 downwards.
TGGATTGAATCCAGTAGCTTAATAATCAAGTTTTAGCTACCAATTAAATTATATTGTTCCAAAAATTAAACCCTTTTAGGGGTAACTAAACATGGATATATGTGAGCTAACAAAATTGGTCCTAACTCATTTGGATCAACCAATAAACATATTTGTCTGTTTTAGTCCAGAAGGGTTTATTTTAAAGTCAGCAATTAATATTGCTTAATTAATTCTACCAAAATTAGGGGAGCTAACACAAGGCAGTACTAAGCTAGCAAAATTGGTTTGGAATTATTTGGACTAGCAGAGTATCAGAAACAAACAAGTTTAGAATTTAAACCTTCTGTGGCATTTTCAATAATACTTTTTAACTATTTAATGAAATGACATGGGACCAATTGTGTTGGTTAAACACTTTCATAAGCTTTCCAGAACAGTTGAGTTTGATTTATTTGGATTCCTAAATCTCGAGATATTGAATTTCAAAGTTGATGCCAGTACTGTTTTTTTCCAGAGAAAAAGAAATAGAAATTCCCTCTCTTCTGGATAATGTTGAGATTTCTGACTAGTGGGGCCTACTGGTCAGTGACTCAGCGTGGACGTGGATTTGATTAAAATACTGACGGGTGGGGTCAGGCCGTCAGTGGCTCAACTACAGCGAAGCGTTACGCGGCCGTTGGATCTGGATCCAACGGTCCAAGATCAAAGGCAACGGCGGCGACCAAAAACTGGCGGCGCCGCCGCGCCGGCGGCACGGTGATGATCGGAGACTCACCTAGAGGGCTCGGAAGATCGCGGAGACGACGCAGATCGACGGCGGAGGCTCGGGGAAGGCGATGGTGCGAGCTGTGCTTGCTGGGGAAGGCTGGTTCGTCGGCGGTGAGGTCGCGCACTTCGTCGGCGTCGGGCAGCAACTTCGGCGGAGCGTCGGGGTCGCGTCCGTGCACTAAAAAGAGGGAAAAAGCTCTCTGGTGAGTGCGGTGTCCACAAGGAAGAGCGTAGAGGGGTCAGAGGGAAGAATGGGGAGGTGTGGCGAGGCGGTGGTGCTCGACCTCAACGGCGGCGTCGGGCACGGCCGTGCACTGCCCTCTGGCGGTGCACAGAGCAAATTGGAGCGAGGGAAAGCTTGGGAGGGAGGTGTGGTGTTCCAGAGAGGCCTCGGGGTGCTTTTTATAGGGCCAGGGCGGTCCACGATGGTCGGGGTCTACGGCGGCGGCCATGGCGCGTCCACGGTGATCAATTCGGCGATTACACGGCGACGGTGCAGAGACTCGTGGTGGCTTGGGGCTTAACGGGGTCCGGCAAGCTTCTAGAGTCATCTAGAAGAACGGTGCGTGTCGGGGAGCTAAGGGGTGGACGAATTTTGCCGGCGCCGTCCAAGTGCTCTACGGCGGTCAGCGGGGAACCGCGGCGTAATGGCGACGGGAGGGGTGCCCGTTTTCTTCCCTGCGGGTGCAGAGAGGTGCAGGGGTGCAGAGGCGAGGGAGAGCGCGGCCAGGGGGGTCCTGGCGGCGAAGAAAACGGCGTCGACGGTGAAGGCGACACGGCGACGGTCGTCGGGTCTGAGGTCGATGACCTTTTTGCAGAAAACCCCTTCCTCCCTCTTTTCTTTTATTTTTCAGTTTTATTTCAATATCCAGAAGCTTTTCCTGGATTTATTTGAGGTACTTAAGTATTTTAGAAAATTCTGCAAATATTTGTGGGGCCTCCCCATAACATGTAGGAGCTCCACAAAATTTGGCATTGCCAAATAAAATGTTTGGCAACATTTTCTTTCATAGTACTTGTTTAAGGTAATTTGATTTATTTCTATTTGTTTTTATTTTAGAATTTTAAAACAAGTTCAAAAATAATATTTGAGAGGGGAAAGTGGTAGGAACAAAATGGGGAGTGTTTATAAACCCACTCCACTGAATTTTGTTTGAAACCATTTGAAATTCTCACTTGGAGAATTTGTGGAATACAAATGTCACTTTTGTTTTTCTTGCTTTATTTGCTATTTCAATTCTTTTCTTTTCTTCTTGCTTTTATTTAGAGCAAACAACAAACCACTAGCAAGAAGGAATAACACAAGCAACAAGAATTAAACCATACAAGCAACAATTTGCAAACAACACATAATAATTAACAAAAGTTTTTGTTGGCTCCCAATTTTGGAATATAATATTGATTAATAATTTTGGGATGTTACAATCCTTCCCCCCTTAGAATAAATCTCGTCCCGAGATTTGCTAGGCTTCGGTTTTAAGGAGGTCTGGGAATTCGCTTCTAAGATAATCTTCGCGTTCCCAAGTTGCTTCTTCTTCAGAGTGGTTAGTCCACTGGACTTTGTAAAACTTGATCGCACGTCTTCGGGTAACACGAACATCTTCTTCGAGAATTTTGAGGGGTCTCTCACGATAAGTCAGGTCTTGGTTCAGGTCGATGGAGAGGTGGTCGATGTTTTTGAAAACATCAGGCTGGTCAGGAACTTCAAGACACTTCCGGAGCAAGGAAATGTGGAAGACATCATGATAATCTCCTAACTCCTGGGGTAACTCCAGCTGATAGGATACTTCTCCTCGACGAGCAATGACCTTGAAGGGTCCAATATACCTTGGTGCTAACTTTCCTTTGACATGGAAACGCTGCATTCCCTTGAGGGGTGTCACTCGGAGATACACATAATCTCCGATACTGAAAGTGAGATCACGGCGCTTGGTGTCAGCGTAACTCTTCTGACGGGATTGGGCAGTTTTGAGACGTTCACGAATAAGCTGAACTTGCTCTTCAGCTTCTCGGAGGGTATCTGGTCCGAACAATTTGCTCTCTCCGGTATCGGACCAATTCAGAGGTGTACGACACTTCTTGCCGTAAAGGGCTTCAAAAGGGGCCATTTGCAGACTAGACTGATAACTGTTGTTGTACGAGAATTCTGCAAACGGAAGACAATCTTCCCACTTGGAACCATAGGATAGAACACATGCGCGAAGCATGTCCTCTAATATCTGGTTCACTCGCTCAGTCTGGCCATCGGTCTGGGGATGATAAGCTGTGCTAAAGGCTAACTTGGTTCCGAGGGCTTCATGAAGGGATTTCCAGAATCTTGAGGTGAATTGCGTGCCTCTATCAGATACAATCTTCTTAGGCACACCATGCAGGCTCACTATTCTGGAAATATACAGGTCTGCTAACTGAGCTCCGGTATGAGTGGTCTTGACAGGAACAAAGTGGGCAACCTTGGTCAGTCGATCAACGATGACCCAGATGGAATCATGGCCTCGGTTGGATCTTGGAAGTCCGGTAATAAAATCCATTCCAATCTCGTCCCACTTCCACTCGGGAATTTTCAAAGGTTGAAGCAATCCAGCGGGTCGCTGATGTTCAGCCTTGACTCGCTGACAGATATCACACTTGGCTACGAATGAACCAATCTCTCGCTTCATTCCATGCCACCAAAATCTTCCTCGAAGGTCTTGGTACATTTTGGTTCCGCCGGGGTGGATTGAATAAGGGGTCTCATGGGCCTCCTTCAGGATTAACTCCTTAAGTTCCGTGACATTGGGCACACAGATACGGTTATTGAATTTCAGCACTCCTTCAGCATCTTCGGTAAAACCGGGTGCTTTGCCGAGGGAAATTTTCTTCCTAATTCCCTCTATACTTTCATGACCTTTCTGGGCTTCTTTGATTTGATCCACCAGGGTTGGGGTTAACTCTAAATTGGCGAGATAACCATAGCTAACAAGCTCTAGTCCAAAATCTTTGAAGTCTTGGAACAAGGCTGGCTGTTCGGCTTGGATCAGGGCATTCAGGGTGCAAGGTTTGCGACTAAGGGCATCGGCAACTACATTAGCCTTTCCGGGGTGATAATGGATTCCAATATCATAATCCTTGATTAATTCCATCCATCTCCTCTGTCGCAGGTTCAGATCTTTCTGGGTGAAAATATACTTCAAGCTTTTGTGATCTGTATAGACCTCGCAGCGATGTCCCGCAAGATAGGGACGCCACTTCTTAAGAGCAAAGACCACAGCAGCTAACTCCAAGTCATGGGTTGGGTAATTCTCTTCATGCGGTCGCAACTGCCGGGACAGGTACGACACAACTTTGCCTTCTTGCATCAGAACGCAACCAAGTCCGAGGCGTGATGCATCGCAATACACGTCGAAACTCTGGGTGACGTCTGGCATGATCAGGATTGGGGCTGAGGTTAGTTTCTTCTTCAGTTCTTGGAAACTATCCTCACACTTCTGAGTCCATTCAAATTTCTTGTCCTTCTTCAACAGTTGGGTCAGAGGTTTGGCTATACTGGAAAATCCTTCGACGAACTTGCGGTAATAACCGGCAAGTCCGAGAAAGCTTCGGATTTCAAAAACATTGGTTGGGGATAACCAGTCAAGAATGGCTTGTATCTTCTCAGGGTCAACAGAAATTCCTCCAGCGGATACAATATGTCCAAGAAATGCCACTTCACTGAGCCAAAACTCACACTTGCTAAGTTTGGCATACAGTTGGTGCTCTTGGAGGGTCTCCAAAACTAGACGCAGGTGTTCAGCATGCTCTTCTTCGGTCTTGGAATAAATAAGGATGTCATCAGGAAAACTACCACAAACTTGTCGAGGTACTCCATGAAAATCTTGTTCATGAGATTCATGAAATAGGCTGGGGCATTGGTCAGACCAAAAGACATCACGGTGTATTCAAACAACCCGTAACGAGTGGTGAAGGCGGTCTTGGGAATATCTGTCTCTCTGATCTTCAACTGATGGTAACCTGTCCGAAGATCGATCTTTGAAAAGACTCGGGCTCCGTTCATTTGATCGAACAGATCCTCGATCTTGGGAAGAGGGTACTTGTTTTTAATGGTCACGTCATTCAGCTTGCGATAATCCACACACAGGCGTGTGGTACCGTCTCTCTTGTCCACAAAAATAATGGGTGATCCCCATGGTGAAGCGCTTGGGCGGACAAGACCTTTGCTTAGCATATCAGCCAACTGTTTCTTCAACTCAACCAGTTCTTCCGGATTCATCCGATAAGGCTTTTGGGATATGGGGGATGTTCCTGGAATAAGCTCAATTATGAACTCAATATCCCTATCTGGCGGCATACCAGGCAATTCTTCTGGGAAAACATCCTTGAACAGATGAACAACACGGATCTCATCTAGGGCGGGTCGAGCTATGCTCTCATGGCAGCCTGGGTGAGGTTGACTAGTTTTAGACACATACTCCACTTCTACTTCTTTGTCGGTGGTGATGGATACAGCTCTTCTGGCACAGTCAATCCGACCATGGTACTTGGCTAACCAATTCATACCGAGTATAACATCGATGCCTTGGGTTCCCAGAACAATTAAGTTTACTGGAAACTTCTCTCCTTTGATCTCAAGGGGTACATCGGAGCAAAACATCTGGGTCTCTACGGTGGATTCTGGGATTTGGACGACCATGGGTTTGGGTAAGAGGCTCTTAACTAAACCTCCCTTAGCAACAAATTCTTGGGTAACAAATGAATGGGTAGCACCAGAATCAAACAGAACAGTTGCAGGTACTGAGTTGACAAGGAACGTACCCAGCACAACATCCGGAGCATCCTGAGCTTCTTCAGCATTGATGTGGTGCAGACGACCCTTGGCAACAGCAGCATTTCCGCGAGGTGCGGCATTCTTGCCATTTCCATTTCCATTGCGGCCTTGACCATTGTTCTGTGCCGGCGCATTGGGGCGTTGGACATTCCTCTTGGGATTGGGACATTCTTTGGAGTAGTGACCCTTGTTGCCGCATTCAAAGCAGATCACATTGGGATTGCGGTGAAGTTGTTGAAGTTTCCTCCGGGACGGTTATTGTCATTGGGCGGTTGAAGTTGTTTGGGCGGTTAGGGTAATTGGGCGTGGAGCTTGGGGTGGACGATAGGCAGGCCTGGTGTTCTGCTGAAAGATACGAGGTTTCTGGCTGCTCGAGCCTTCCTGAGCATTCATCCTCCTCTTGCGACCTTCATACATCGACTTGCGCTTGGTCTCCAGCTGGATGGCTTTGTCCACAAGTGACTCCAGATCACGGAAGTCATGGATAACCAAAGCACACTGAAGTTCATCATGAAGTCCACTCATGAAACGCTCCATCTTCTTTCTTCCTTGTCGGTGTCATCAGGAGCATACCGAGATAAGTCGGTAAACTCCTCAAGATAACCGACCACATCTCTACTTCCCTGCCTCTTGCGGAACTCATCCTTCTTCCTCTCAATAAGTCCGTAAGGAATATGCTTCTTGCGGAACTTCTCCTGGAACTCAGCCCAGTTGATGACATGACCAGCTGCTGGAGAGCCTTGGTAGTTTCCCACCAAGCTCTTGCAGGTCCAGCGAGATAGTGGGTTGCATACAGCACTTTCTCATTTTCTCCCACAGCAGCAACTTCAAGATTATTGTCGATGGTGCGAAGCCAATCATCGGCTTCTAGTGGGTGAAGTCCCTTGGAGTAGGTGGGTGGGTTGGTCTTCTGAAAATCACCCAAGGTAGATCGCTGGTTTCCATCACCATTGCCGTTACCACCATTGTTGTTGTTGTTGTTGTTGTTGTTATTGTAAGCGGCTGCGAGTTGTTGTAAGGCAGCGAGATGAGCTTGGCGCTCTTGCCGGGCATTTTCACGCTCCTCCATGATAAGTGCGAGAAGTTGGGTGGGGGTTGGGTCCGGTGGTGGTGGTGCTGATCCTGATCCTTCCGCATTGCTGCGACGGGGTGGCATCCTGAAGCACACCGGGTATAAGAGACAAGGCAAGAAAAGTTCGACTAAGGGAAAAGATGATCTCTCAAGTGGTTGATTAATCCTAAGAGTTATATGAAAATAGTTCACACATTTAAACAAGACAAACATACTTATATTTCACAAACAATACATCAAGGAGTTCACATCAACATCAAGCTTACAACCTCAAGCTTACAACATAATACATCTGGTTTCCAAAAGAACCACTGCTACTACTCGACTAGCTATAGGGGGTCAACCTAATCCTGCGGTAGTGATCAAGTCACTCGCCTACTGAGGTGGAACCTCCAGCTCTAACACGTCAGCATCTGACTGGTAGGCTGGCTCCTCGGGATCCTCCTCCTCGTCCTCGAGAACTGGCTCGAGTGGCTCCTCCTCCTCGTCAACTAACTCCTCCTCATCATCCTCCTCCTCACAGTCCATCTCCTCCACGAAGTCATCATCGTCACTGAGGAAAGCGTCGTTCTCCTTGCGGAGATCCTCGCCCTCCTCCTCCATCTCGTCAGTATGGTGCTCTAGATCCTCAATCAGTCCATCCTGCTCTGCCACCTTCGTGCGGAGCTTCACGATAGTCTTCCTCAGCTGGGCCCTCTTCCTGAGAAGAGCAACCTTCTCCACCATCAGCTTCATCTCGTTCTCGCGAAGCTCAACGAGCGACTCGCGGTCGAAGTGGAGCTGAATCCTAGTGCGCAACAGATCATCCTGAGTGCACTGAAGTAAGATCTCCATGTCCATGATGTAGCTCCCAAACATCGGGTGGTAAGGTGAAGGAGTAGGGTGTCCATCACAGTTGCGCCTCCCGTAGAACCGGAACGGGAGTCTACTAACTCCGCCTTGTGCTCCTCACAAAGTCGGGCTAGCATCCTCTGTGTAGCAGTACAGAGACCGTCAACCCAGGTGGCCTCCTTGGTGGTGAAGATGAGTGTCCTGGAATTGGGAGACTTGATGTTCCTGCGAACTGACGATCTGATGAGCCAGCTCAGCCTTCCAACACCGTGAACATCAATCTGAGCTCCCTCAAACTCTGGAGCGGGGCGACCTAACAGCTTGGTCAACTCGAACAAGTCCCTCTCAAACGTCAGCTTGCTGTCCTTCTCCAGCTGAACGAACTCGGTCCAGTGGAGTGCCATCTACAGTTTTTAAGCAAAATTTTAAGTTAGTTAGTGACAAGTAATCAAAATTTTAATATAGTAGGGCAACAAGTGAGTCAAATTTTAAACTTAATGAGAGGTGTACAAAATTTTAGGGATACTAAGGAAAATGTAAATTTAATGAGAGTAAAATTTTGCAAGTAAGAGGATTGGAGATAAGCAATTTTCGAAAATACTTCATTCCTTTCTTTTTAGAAATTCATCTTTTTGTAACATTTGACAAACGACCATGCTAACTAAGGTTTCCTAAAGTCAGGATGGCTCTGATACCAAGTCTGTGGGGACCCCGGACTAGCTGTCCGAAATACCCGATTATGCTTAACACAACGATCCCGTGATCAGTCTGTCGTTGCACATAATCCGAATTGGATACCAAAGTTTACATCCATTACAGTACCGAATAAAAGTCTTACATAAATGGTCATTTAGACCAAGTTCTTACATAGGTGCCTTCATGGGCCAAACCAAATATATCAGCGGAAGCTACGGCGTAGTAGACATCATATTCTAACGATGACAACCCGACAGGCAGCTGACTTGTGGAGATCCTTAGTTGGCGTAGAAGTCGCCATATTCCTGCTCTGCGTAGTGTTCCTCCTCGTAGTCTGGCTAGGACAATAGCCAGGGACGAAACCAATATGAGTACATTTGAATGTACTCGCAAACTATCCCAACATGAGTATGCACCAGTTTTATTTTAGTTGACAACTTTTCTTATTTAAAACATCTCTATATCTTTATTGAAAAAGGTAAGAAGAGTTTTATAACTATCTTTAAAGAAGTCACCTTTTCATCTGTTTTTCCAAAACTTCTCCTTTTCCGACCATAGCCCGTCATGGTCCACTTTCATCCAACCACCTCATACCGATCCGTTGGTATAGGTGTAGGAAACATCTCCACTCATTTTTCTTTTAAAAACTCAAAGCCTTTTTAAAACTTGCACAAGGTCTTAGGACAGTCTCCCAATTGTCCATATCCGAGGACTCGGCTATTCGAATAGTTTTTAACACTCTGCAGAGGTAGCACGCTTTTAACCCACATCCATCCGGCAACTCATCGTGTCTGCCACGTCTCGCCATACCAGGTGTATGCGAAGTAAGCCGCCGGCCATAGCCTCTTATTTGCTCATGCTAGTATAGGATCCTTCCCATATGACACTTTCCATCGACACCCAGTCCGGTTTCCCGTCAGAAACCCTAAGTGTGAGGACTCATAGTTTTGTCCGGCGGTTTATGGTGGAACCTTCTATCCTCCCCACCAACTTGTGTGAGGACCCGGGTCAGGGGGTAGATCCTCGGACCATCCCCTCATGCATAACGGAGTCATCTCCGTCGATGAGGTATCCCATACTAATAAGAGCAAACTACATGACTACGCCTTTTCCCATATGTGGTAAATGTGGTCGCACAGGGTAGGATTGGTTTCCATAGTACTAGGACACTGTGCATTTTTCACAAACATCACCATTTTTCCACTTTCCAACACACACCGACATCTCGTTCCATAAACTCACAAGACATTTCAAAGGAGTTTTGAATAAACAACATTGTTTTCCCATCCTAAAGTTTTATATAAACTACTATAGGGTGGCAAAATAATATCCATATTTTTGAAATGGGTTTTGTAAATCTTGCTTTGAGAGTAAACATATTATGAAAGTAGATGCATATGTTGGTAGTGCAAGCTCAGAGAATAGCTTGCCTTGCTTGGCAAAGTGATCTTGCTCTTGTTCTTCAAATTCAGCAAACTCTCCTTCCTCGATATATCCGACAACGTTCTCGTCTAATTAACAAACAAACAATACAAACAATCACTAAGCTATACAAGCAATCACCTCAACATAACCATCATTAACATCACAATTGGCTACTGCACACATCAAACCACACAATTTGGTTTTAAATAAATTGAATTAAACATTATTTAATTAAGTCCAAATTATGGCAGAAACTAGTTATTCATGTTTAATTCCACAACTTGAGTTCTGTTGGTCACAAAAATACAAACTAAAATTCTATGGAAAGCCACTGATGTGTAGAATACAACCCAATTTGAATTGGATCATTTGGAGTTACCAAACTCCCTACACATTGGATTGAATCCAGTAGCTTAATAATCAAGTTTTAGCTACCAATTAAATTATATTGTTCCAAAAATTAAACCCTTTTAGGGGTAACTAAACATGGATATATGTGAGCTAACAAAATTGGTCCTAACTCATTTGGATCAACCAATAAACATATTTGTCTGTTTTAGTCCAGAAGGGTTTATTTTAAAGTCACAATTATATATTGCTTAATTAATTCTACCAAAATTAGGGGAGCTAACACAAGGCAGTACTAAGCTAGCAAAATTGGTTTGGAATTATTTGGACTACAGAGTATCAGAAACAAACAAGTTTAGAATTTAAACCTTCTGTGGCATTTTCAATAATACTTTTTAACTATTTAATTAAATGACATGAGACCAATTGTGTTGGTTAAACATTTCATAAGCTTTCCAGAACAGTTGAGTTTGATTTATTTGGATTCCTAAATCTCGAGATATTGAATTTCAAAGTTGATGCCAGTACTTTTTTCCAGAGAAAAAGAAATAGAAATTCCTCTCTTCTGGATAATGTTGAGATTTCTGACTAGTGGGGCCTACTGGTCAGTGACTCAGCGTGGACGTGGATTTGATTAAAATACTGACGGGTGGGGTCAGGCCGTCAGTGGCTCAACTACAGCGAAGCGTTACGCGGCCGTTGGATCTGGATCCAACGGTCCAAGATCAAAGGCAACGGCGGCGACCAAAAACTGGCGGCGCCGCCGCGCCGGCGGCACGGTGATGATCGGAGACTCACCTAGGGGGCTCGGAAGATCCGCGGAGGACGACGCAGATCGCGGCGGAGGCTCGGGGAAGGCGATTGGTGCGAGCTGTGCTTGCTGGGGAAGGCTGGTTCGTCGGCGGGTGAGGTCGCGCACTTCGTCGGCGTCGGGCAGCAACTTCGGCGGAGCGTGGGTCGCGTTGTGCACTAAAAAGAGGGAAAAAGCTTCTCTGGTGAGTGCGGTGTCCACAAGGAAGAGCGTAGAGGGGGGTCAGAGGGAAAGAAATGGGGCGGTGTGGCGAGGCGGTGGTGCTCGACCTCAACGGCGGCGTCGGGCCGGCGTGCACTGCCCTCTGGCGGTTGCACAGAGCAAATTGGAGCGAGGGAAAGCTTGGGGGGGGGTGTGGTGTTCCAGAGAGGCCTCGGGGTGCTTTTTATAGGGCCAGGGCGGTCCACGATGGTCGGGGTCTACGGGGCGGCCATGGCGCGTCCACGGTGATTCAATTCGGCGATTACACGGCGACGGTGCGAGACTCGTGGTGGCTTGGGGCTTAACGGGGGTCCGGCAAGCTTCTAGAGTCATCTAGAAGGACGGTGCGTGTCGGGGCAGCTAAGGGGTGGACGAATTTTGCCGGCGCCGTCCAAGTGCTCTACGGCGGTCAGCGGGGAACCGCGGGTAATGGCGACGGAGGGGGGTGCCCGTTTTTTCCCTGCGGGTTGCAGAGAGGTGCAGGGGTGCAGAGGCGAGGGTGAGCGCGGCCAGGGGGGTCCTGGCGGCGAAGAAAACGGCGTCGACGGTTGAAGGAGACACGGCGGCGGGTCGTTGGGTCTGAGGTCGATGGACCTTTTGCAGAAAACCCACTTCTCCCTCTTTTCTTTAATTTTTCAGTTTTATTTCAATATCAGAAGCTTTTCTGGATTTATTTGAGGTACTTAAGTATTTTAGAAAATTCTGCAAATATTTGTGGGGCCTCCCAAACATGTAGGATGCTCCCAAAATTTTGGCATTGCCAATAAAATGTTTGGCAACATTTTCTTTCATATACTTGTTTAAGGTAATTTGATTTATTTCTATTTGTTTTTATTTAGAATTTTAAAACAAGTTCACAAAAAAATAATATTTGAGAGGGGAAAGTTGGGTAGGAACAAAATGGGGAGTGTTTATAAAACCCACTCACTGAATTTTGTTTTGAAAACCATTTGAAATTCTCACTTGGAGAATTTGTGGAATACAAATGTCACTTTTGTTTTTCTT